>JAKTWX010000338.1:12170-58422 GCA_030582275.1 Waltiozyma pijperi
TGTAACTGTAAAATAAGCATGCATAATTTTTCCGCATACGGGACTATACCAGTTTCCAAACTGTAGAAAAACAGCATCAGAACCCTGCGTCAGTGGTGCGTCAAAATTTTGAGATTCTGAGATTAATGTTCAAGTTAGAATGTATATTCAGCTTATAGATTCTCTAATCAACAGCGTTTAGGTTTAAAATAACAGCGTTCAAGTTTAAAAAACAACGCACTCAAGTTTTAAATTAAAAAAAGAAAAAATTAAGAGCTGGCGACTTATAATATCGATGATCGGCCATGGAATAAAATTAATTAAATGTAAATATTGATAAATATAATATATTAATATGATTGTCGACGTCGTTAATTACAATATTAGAAATATATATAATATATTAATAACTGTTGCCCGCATCGATATAATAATATTATATAATTGTATAATTATATAAAATGATTGAAATGATTTATAATATTAGCTTATTTATTAATAAAGTATATTTTCTTTATTTAATTAATTAATTAATTAATTAATTAATTATATTATATATAATTATGAAGTTAATAATTATATATTATAAATATATAATATTATTTAAAATTATAATATAATTGGCTTTCTATAAGCTAATTAATATTATACAATCATATATTTGATCATGATCGATATTATATGTAACTATATAGTAAAAATGGTGTGTGTGTGTGTGTGTGTGTGTGTGTGTGTGTGTGGTATACGTACTCTACCAACAAGTGGGAAACGGACATTTTTATAGAAATAGAGTTGATAGTTAACTTAAGGGTAGCTAATCCCTGGGACCTGGACAACACCTAATTCTGAACACTATATATGTAGAAATATATAACGATGTTAGGGAACCGGTCAGGTTGTTATGCAAATCCAACCAGTCAGGTTGTCGAATCGGTTATGCAAATCCTACTTGTTATTCTCTTCTCTCCAGACCGTCTATTTAACGAGAACAATTCCTGTTCTTGTACTTCGTCTGTTTCATCATAGCTCTATATAGTATTTCATAAAGTAAGTCAACACTGAGGTACAAATCCTTTCTATACATCTGTAGACAGGTAGTCAACCTCAACAAACGATTAAAACGTAAATAACATACAATATATATTCAATATTAATTGTTTAATAAAGATATATTAAAATATACTAAATTGGACGTAGGATTAGTAGAGCGCATCCAGACTACTAGTAGCAAACGTACATTGCATAAATCGAATGATTGTAGATTCTATTTTATATACTCAATAACACCTTCAAAGGCTACGTGACCCTGCTCATTCTCAATCCAGACGTCCCATTTAGCGTTTTCATCGTCTTCCCGCAAACACAAGGTCAATGGTTGGTTAACAAACAGCGGGCATACGTTCTTGTATCTGAAGCTGCTGATGACTTCATCGTTGAAACTTTGAACCCATTCCATCATCAAAGTCACTGTCAATGGCCCATGAACTATAAGATTGGGGTAACCTTCCGTTTTAGCATACTGCTTGTCATAGTGGATCTTATGCGAGTTAAATGTCAATGCTGAGTATCTGAAAAGAAGAATGTCTGACGGCGTCAAAGTATATCTGTGATCCGACTGTTTTGTAAACTTCTTCACTGGCGTTTTAGAAGCATCATACAGATCATTAAGATAAACCAGTGACCTCTTTTCCAAGATTGAAATCTCACCATCCCCATTCAGAATCTCTCTGCTTATAGTGACCAGATTTGCACACTTGATATTTCGTACTCTTTCCACGTTTTCAACACAGAAACTCTGCTCATTGAATTTCAGTTCCTTGAGAAATGATAATTCCCCGTTCACCCACATACGTCTCTTGAAGTCATTTGATGGAGCTTGGTAAGAATCGTATCCATCGAAGGAAAGATCAGACTCTTCTGATTTAAAATTGAAATAGAGGAAGTGATAACCTTTAGGCACATCTGTGGATGTCAATGGCGTCTGGGATTTCAAGTGGGAACATAGAGCTGATTTGAGATACTGAGATGTTGTACGGGATATGTGATCTGTTAATACCCATTTCTTTGAAAGCATAGTTGATGATCTGGATCTTTAGAAGGGAAAGATTTGCCTGATTTAAGTGTGATCCAGGTTCCTGGTTGCACTTGCAAAGCTTGCCAAGCCAACCCCAGATTTTTCAAATTCTGCTTTCAAAATTCAAATTTTCCAATTTCAAATAAATCCCGTACGCAGACCGGACGTGCGTTCGATCCCTGGGCAAAAAAAAACACAACCCCAAATTAACTAGTACAATTCCCTAACACATTAGGTTTCCCTAGACTGAGCAGCAACCATCCCATCAGGTTTCACCAGGATCGCCACAAACGAAATTTTGTAAAATATTTCTTCTCCCGACCCCACCACTTTTCAT
This sequence comes from Waltiozyma pijperi, assembly GCA_030582275.1. Lineage (NCBI taxonomy): Eukaryota > Fungi > Ascomycota > Saccharomycetes > Phaffomycetales > Wickerhamomycetaceae > Waltiozyma > Waltiozyma pijperi. Next base: position 14,561 of record JAKTWX010000338.1, read on the forward strand.
CACTCAATTTTCAATTTTTAAATACCACAACGCAACGTCGAAACAATGGCACAGATCATCAGAACCAACAACCAATAACACAAGCAGGTCTTTCACCGCCAAACTCAACAAATCCAAGCTTGACCATAGGCCTCTTCCATCCAAACAACAGAATACTCAGCTCTTCAACACACTAATAGGCTATGACGTGCACACCTATCTTCACACACACACCAATCAACTATCATTGCAATACAAAGGGAGAAAACATAATGGTCACATGTCCCTAGGTTGTTCGGTCAACTTTCAATTTCCCTTATAAAGTTTCAGCCGTCTATATGAGACTTATATTCACTGATATATTCAAAACAAACTGAAAACATACCATGATTTCATCAACAAAAATTAAAAAAATAAATAATTTGGTCCCTAGCAGGATCGAACTGCTGATCTTCGCGTTAACACCTAGAGCTTATTAGCACGACGCCTTAACCAACTGGGCCAAGGGACCTTATCAACTGGACGTTCACGTTCCCCATAGCGTCCGATTGAGCACCCCGTAGTAAAATGTACACGCACGTCTCGTGCAGATTTTAGGGCCATGCATGAACATGCATGTCTCAATATTTTAGTATCAAAATCTTTCAAAACCGTCCCCCATCTCCTTATAATATGTAATTTGGCCATCTCCATCATCCGAGAGTAGCATGGTGACAGATTTATTTATATGAATCCACTGATTGAGTGTTTTGCTTGTCATTGCATGTTAAAGATCTCAAATCATGACACGGTTCTGATAGTTAAATGTTCCACATGTCCTCGCATGCCAATCTTGCTCAACAGCTCTTCACAAATTTTAATATTCAGGCGAGAAAATAGATATGATTAGAGGTCTGGATCCTTGAAGTATAAGAATCGCAGAAGATCACCTAACTTCTACTTTAGATTCATTGTAGTGATCACAACTCTTATGAGAATTTGGAAAATATTGAGTTACCCTACCCGGACCGGGAATCCCAAGTTTTTCTACCGGTCCGCATCGTCGATGGAGTGCGAAAAAAAAGGTAAAATAGAACAGCGAAATCAAAAGCTTAACTGTATCAGCTACTAGTATCGGCAAATAACTCTTTGTTTGGATTGTTTAACTCATTGATTTTTGTTAATTATTGTCTTTCTTTCTCCCCTTTGAAGGTACAAGCTTTTTTTTCCAAAATTAATAACTCATTCACAACAAGATTGACATCAGGACTGACCAGCATCTCCAAGGTCTTCGTTACTCCTCCTGTTATTTCATCTCTAAACTCATCTACATTTGTCAGATTAAACAGCACCAGAGCCACTCAATCCAACAAACGAATTCTCACTAAACCAGTCGTCAAAATGTCCGGTAAGCCAACTACTCCAGCCGCAACTGCTGAATTCTCCCGTGAAAACCTTGAAAGTGTCCTTAAGAGACGTTTCTTCTATGCCCCAGCCTTCGAATTATACGGTGGTGTTTCCGGTTTATACGACTACGGTCCACCAGGTTGTTCTTTCCAAGCCAACGTCATTGATATCTGGAGAAAGCACTTCGTCTTAGAAGAAGACATGTTAGAAGTTGACACCACTATGTTGACTCCATACGAAGTCTTGAAAACCTCTGGTCACGTTGACAAGTTCTCCGATTGGATGTGTAAGGACCCAAAGAGTGGTGAAATCTTCAGAGCCGATCACTTGGTCGAAGAAGTCTTGGAAGCCAGATTGAAGGGTGACAAGGAAGCCCGTGGTGTCAAGACCGAAGACGTTGAAGAAGAAGACGCTGACAAGAAGAAGAGAAAGAAGAAGGTCAAGGAAATCAAGGCCGTCAAGTTAGAAGACAACGTTGTTGCTGAGTACGAATCTGTCTTAGCTCAAATCGACGGCTACTCTGGTGAGCAATTAGGTGAATTGATGGTCAAGTACGACATCAAGAACCCAGCTACCAACGACCCATTAGAACCACCAAGAGCTTTCAACTTGATGTTCGAAACCGCCATCGGTCCATCCGGTCAATTAAAGGGTTACTTAAGACCAGAAACCGCTCAAGGTCAATTCTTAAACTTCAACAAGCTTTACGACTTCAACAACTTGAAGATGCCATTTGCCTCTGCTGCCATTGGTAAGTCTTTCAGAAACGAAATTTCCCCAAGAGCCGGTTTATTAAGAGTCCGTGAATTCTTGATGGCTGAAATCGAACACTTTGTCGACCCGGAAAACAAGAAGCACGAACGTTTCGACGAAGTTAAGGACATCAAGTTGACCTTCTTACCAAAGGAAGTCCAACAATCTGGTTCCACTCAAGTCACCGTTACCACTGTTGGTGAAGCCGTCTCCTCCGGTTTGGTCGACAACGAAACTTTAGGTTACTTCCTTGCCAGAATCTACTTATTTTTAACCAAGATTGGTGTTGACCCAACCCGTTTAAGATTCAGACAACACATGGCCAACGAAATGGCCCATTACGCTGCCGATTGTTGGGATGCTGAATTACAAACCTCTTACGGTTGGATTGAATGTGTTGGTTGTGCTGATCGTTCCGCTTACGATTTGACTGTCCACTCCAACAAGACCAAGCAAAAGTTAGTCGTCAAGGAAAAGTTAGCCGAACCACAAGTTGTCTCTCAATACGAAATCGAATTAGAAAAGAAGAAGTTCGGTCCAAAGTTCAGAAAGGATGCCCCAGTTGTCGAAAAGTTCTTGATGGAATTGTCCCAAGAAGAATTGATCAAGTACGAAGCTGAATTGTCCGCTGCCGGTGCCATCAAGTTCACCATTCCAGAATTAGCCACCGGCGAAATTGAATTAGATTCCTCCTTCATCAAGATTGCCTTACAAACCAAGACCGTTCACGTCAGAGAATACACTCCAAACGTCATTGAACCATCTTTCGGTATTGGTCGTATCATCTACTCCATCTTTGAACACTCCTTCTACTCTCGTCCAGAAGCCGTCGAACGTGGTGTCTTGTCCTTCCCACCTATCGTTGCCCCAACCAAGGTTCTTTTGGTCCCATTATCCAACAATGAAGAATTACAACCAATCGTCAAGACTATTTCCCGTGTCTTGAGAAAGGAACAAATCCCATTCAAGGTTGACGACTCTGGTGCTTCCATCGGTAAGAGATATGCCCGTAACGATGAGTTAGGTACTCCATTCGGTGTCACCATTGATTTCGAATCCGTCAAGGATGGTTCCGTCACCTTAAGAGAAAGAGACTCCACCAAGCAAGTCAGAGGTGCCGTTGAAGATGTTATCAAGGCCATCAAGGAAATCACCTACGAAGGTATCTCTTGGGAAGAAGGTACCAAGAACTTGCAACCTTTCGAAACCAAGGTTGAAGATGACGAATAAGGTGTCTGAACTACTAAACTTTATAACCCAGCTAGATCTTTTAAGTCTGTATAAGTTTTGTTTTAATTTATAATTGATCAATTATATTGATTTTCATCCGTTAAATATCTCTTATATTTGGCCTACCTAACTATCACCAAATAGATTCCCCAATGCACCATTCTCAGTGAACGGATCATTCAAAACATCGCTTTCCATCTTCTTCTTTCTTTGAACTTGTTCAATCTCCTTAGCTCTTTGCTTCTTTGCAAGATCCTCATCTTCTTCTCTATCTTTGACCATTTGAATGAATTCGATCATGAAGTTTCTTTGCTCCTTCAAAGTGGAGGATTGTTCTAAGTCAATCTCCAATCTGGAAACGTTGGTAGCATTCATGTTTGGAAGGAAATGCTTCATCACCTCGGAACAATGAAGGTCACGCTTTAGTAAGCCCAAATACAACAAAGTCAAGACATAAGCGGCTTCATGCTGAGTTTCTTTGTAGAAATCGTCCAATAGCACATGCAACAAGGCCTTGGTTAGGAACTCACAGAGGAAAGCGTCCACCTCATCATCAACCAATATGATGTCGTTCAAAATGGAACGTAGGATTAGAATCACATTGAAAGTGCATCTAGTGTCTTTGAATTGGATGATATGGCACATAAGTTTCAAGAATGGAGCCAAGATCGACTTGTTGGCGAAGATCAACTTCTTAATAGCCAACTGGGTGTCCGATAACACGCTCTTGTAACCATATTGGCCAACGCAGTCCACAAGAAGTCTGATGACAACTTGCGTCACTTGTCTCAGCAAATGCTCCTCCATCATCTCATTGGATAACTGTTGATCGTTCTCATCAAAGTTCAAGCCTGAGATGTAAACCTTCTCCCAGTTCTTCATCAACACTTCGTCCAAAGTGGTGAACATTTGAGGCAACAAAGCACCAAGGAATTCATTGACATTACGAACTGGCGTGTTCTTGATCAATGGTCTGAGACAGACGTTGATCATGTGTTTCCAGGAATGCAAAGTAATACCAACATTCTCACCAGTGGCAGCCCTCCAGAAGATATTGGCAATGTCTGGAACGTTGTACAAAGTATCATCCAATTGAGACACAGCAGCGATGGCAAGATAGACGTATTCTCTGGTGTATCTGATGATCTGCCCAACAGAATCAGCAAAGTCACGCAACGTGTGCATGGCCTTGACACTTTCTTCCAAGAAGGAATCTCTGGATTGAATAGAAACACCAACTTGCCAGAATCTCTCCACAGTAGTGTCTCTGACAAAAGATTGCACAACTTCCGGTAAGTCGTTCCAGTTTGAAGGGTTATGATAAGATTGAATTTGATATAGCAGTTGTAAAATATGAGGAATGATTGGCTTGATTCTTGGTTTCCAAAGTTCCACTAGATTCTTGAAGTTCTCACAGTCCCTTGGTAACTTTTCGATAGAATATTGGATCAATAGTCGTGTGGTTCTGATTGGGAAGATCTTTGTCCAGCGGTCTTTCAACTCTGATTTTAATTCTAAACCTTGAGAATCTATATCTATGTCTAAAAGCTTAGCATTTGGCTTGATACCTCTGGAGTCAAAGTATGAGGCGATTTTCACAATCCCCAATCTTTCCATGAACCATTGCAAATCACTCAATCCTTTAACAGTGGCTGGATCAGTCCAAGCCATAATTTCCGGCTCCACAATATTGACAAATCTTTCAGTCTTGTTGGCGATCTCTGTTCTTTGTGAGACGACCAAGAGGAAACACTTGAAATGGACAGCTTCTGTGTTGGAAACTTGCTTCAAGAGATCCTCGAAAATTCCCTCAAGATCCGGCAAGATATTGACCAACTTATCAGGAATCAACAACGCAATTCTGTTCAACTCATTGACACAACTTGTTCTCAACTCCTTGATGATCCCGTACTTCTCATCGTTCTCGTCTTCCGGGTATTTGTAAGTGGATAGGCCGATCAGCTTCTCAATGATTCTGAAGATTGCATCGTCGTCTAATAACGGTAAGAATTGGACAGTAACCTGGCACAACTTTTTCAAGAGAACAGGGTCTTTGAAGTTCAATTCGATAAGCTTATAGAGGAGAATCTTAACTTCAGCCTTCAACAACTCCAACTTCTCATTGTAATCTTGGTTTGGATACCAAATCTTCCATCTGATAATACCCCTGACACTGGCCTCAATGATATCTAGCTGAGAAACAGTTAGGATGAATGGCACGTCATGATAGTCCAACTCTGCGGAAGCCAAGACAGAAGCACCGATATCAGACCCGAAAAAGGCCTCCAGTCTTTGGTTCAACCAAACAAGACCATCCTGAGCTTTGATGCAAATAGTCAATCTGACGATATCGTCCACCAATTTCTTGTAGTTAGAGAGGAACGGATACGATTCTTGTTGGGAATTGAAGTCAAATGCAATGAACTTCTGAGAGATATGGTCTTCGTTCAAATCACCGTAGTTCACAAGCTTGGATGACGCCACTTCTAATAGCTCCGGCAACACTGGTTCAATGATCTCTGTCTTATCGTTGGATCTTAGCATATAACCCCAGAAGTTCAATGACACTGCACTGACAGTCAAGCTGTCACTGTTGGTAGACTGTAGAATTAGCTTGAGATAGTTGTAGATGTCAGAGGATTCCAAATTGATCACCTGGAGGTGCTCGCTCAAACTGACAATCATCTCGGTGAGCTTCTTTGAGAAGGCGTATAGTTCATCGTCAATGTCATCTTCGTTTATCTGGATTGCGTTGTAGATGTTGGTTAGGAGCTGGATCCCTTCAGGTTTGAAAATGGCACCAACGATCTCTTCAAGGTCATCCGTGGAGCCAAAGTTTCTGGTAAACATGATATGTAAACAGTCAGTCGTTAGGTTCTTGATTTTCAGATTGGACATTAGAATGGTGTTGAGGAATGACTTGAGGATTTGCGACTGTGTTAGCAGGGAACTATGAGGCCAATTCAAACATGTCTTGAAGGTTTCCAAGGTTTTGATGATGGACAATTCGTCGCCGTTTCTGATCGAATCGTTCAAAAACTCCTGCCATATTAAAAACCAACCTTCCTTCATCCCCTTAGACTCAGCCAAGTTGACATCGTCGTTGTAAACAGCACTCAGCAGCGTCTCTGGAAGCAAAGTCGTGGAGCATAATGAGGATAGCATGTAGTTTCTTTTGTTGGTGATTGGGTCGTCCAAGATGTAGACATCCTCAAACAAAGTTCTGAAGATAATCAACACGAGTTCTCTTGTCTGGGGAGATTGCATCCACAATGTAAACAAGTCACGGTCCATGGAAGACCAACCTTCAAGTAGCTGGGCCTGAGAAGCCTTTGTTGATGGTTCTGAAGGAAGCAAGTAAGACCCCCAGCATCTCTTAGCAACAGATACCCATAGGAATGCAAGTTTCTCTCTGAGATAGTGTGGATCGGATGCCTGAAGTTTGTTAGCTAAGTCCAAGATCCAGTTTCTGATAGCGAATCTTCTATCATTGTTGTAATTGTACCATTGGCGATTGACGGAATTCTGAAGAAGTGTCAAACCAAAATGACGAACAACAGTGTTCTGTTCTGGTAAAGCCAATTCATAACCCCATAATGGCGAACTCTCCTGTTTCTTCACTTGCTCAAGGAAAGACTGTGCCTCTTGACGAGAGGAATTGCTGGATCTGGGCGAATGGATAAGCTCCAATGCACTGATAATTTGACCTAACCCTTGTGCATCCATGCTGAAAAAACCAAAGCTTGATGTCTATTTGTTCTGGTAGATAGCTGGATAGTGGTATGTAAAGCCAATTGAATCTTAGGTTCTCCTTGTTTTCTGGTGATAATTAATGTCAGAATAGTTCACCTTTACTTGCAGAAGGTCAAGATATGGAAGAATGAGCAAAGAAAACTAGAAAAACACCAACACCGAAGAATTCAAGAGGAAGTACAGTAGTTAATCAGCAAAAATCTATTGATACTGAGCAAACAATGGTGTGCAATGGTCTATATATCTATTGTTGCCCTCCTCTTGTTCACCCAGTCTAACTGTAGTAACTGCAGTTTTTTTGTTTATTTTCGATAATGGCCACGGCGGGCGTTTATTAACATTATACGCAGCCGCGAATTTTCCCGAATCAGCAGACCGGACTTCTGTTTCCGGAAACTGTTGACACATTAATTATACCTTAAGATGACTGATGATTAAACGTGAGAATGATAAATATAAATACTACTTTAATATACAAAATATGCTGTTCATGAACACAAGACGATCGATCACAAGTAGAATTTTCTCTTGTCCTTGTCCATATCTGGTCTGTGCTCCCATTCGATTTCCTCCTTGACACCCTTTTGAACTCTTCTCAATTTCATGGTGAATTGCGGACCTAGTTCTTGCAAACCCACCTTTTCTTCATTTCTAAAGATGTAACGATGTCTTCTGAAGAAGATGAAATCTCTTTGGTTGTGTAATGTGACGACGTTTCTACCTTCAAATTCAGGTTTCTGTGGATATAGCGATTGGAACATTCTACTGATTGTTTGACCTAATCTAGTTGTGAAGTTGTTCAAGATCAGTTCTGGGATATGGTCAGTGGCCTTACCGTGACCAGCAATCTTCTTACCTGGAACTAAAGATGTGATGGAGAAGTAAAAAGTTGGACCTTCTGGTAAATGGACGAATGTGATACCATTAACATCCTTCTTATCTTCATTTATAATGACTAAATCAGTGAAGTCTCTGTTTGCACAGTAGCCTGAGATATCCTTCACGGTGTACTCTCTTTTTCTCTTGACGAATGTGACGTTTGGGATGGCTTCCATCAAGATATCAGCGAATTCATAAGCAGCCTTTCTTGCGTTAGCATTGGTTGTCAATAAAACTTTTGGCTCACGGCCATCAAAGTAGGATGAGAAATCATCTTCACCTTCGACTTCAGCACCAACAGTTTCATCGAACACTCTCTTGGATTCGATAGTAGCAGGAACGTTGTTCTTTAATCTTTCTTCCTTTAATTCCGGGTTTGCTCTTTCTTCCTTGGCTCTGGTGGCTCTCTCTTTGTGTCTTGTCTTGTTTTTCTCATGTTTCAAGGCAGAGAAAAGCTTTTGCCTTCTCATCTTGTTCTTGATCTTCCCTTGTTCAGATGTACCCATTGTTATATCCTTGAAAAGTTCCTAATAATAATCCTCTGTTCATAAAATTATTGCAGCTGAGCGGGTTATTCTCATCTCATCTCTAATCTAAATTATACGCATTTCTTTGTTTTTCCTATAAAATTTTATTAAATACTTACGGGATTTAGACGCACGTGATCTGAAATCCCGGAATTCACTCTATGATAGCGCGCACTTAAATCTTTTTCAAATGTAAGCCGATCTACTTGTATTTAGTGGTTAAAGTAGTATATCAATCATTTTTAAACGTTTGGAACCTTTCTCCCAATTCTCAATTCCAAGAAACACACAGATTACCAATATGGATATCATCAGTATCTCAAAAGGTGCGGAATATGGCCACAGCAATATCGAAGATGACGAATACGAATACGACTCCGATATCGATGTCTTAATGGAAGATGAACAAAGAGGGGATGATGTTGATAGAGATGAGAAAATCAAGACATCTGTTGTTACACCAGGTGAATTAGTTATCGATGATCCGATCTGGATGAGAGGTCATGGTACTTACTTCCTAGGCAATGAAACTTTCTCATCTGTCGCTGGTACAATTTCTAAAGTTAACAGATTACTTAGTGTCAAGCCAATACGAGGCCGTTATGAACCGGAAACCGGTGATCATATCGTTGGTAGAATAACAGAAGTTGGCCAGAAGAGATGGAAGGTTGACATTGGTGCACAAACAGATGCCGTTTTGATGTTGGGGTCTGTCAACTTGCCGGGTGGGGTCTTGAGAAGAAAATCCGAAAGTGATGAATTACAAATGAGAAGTTTCTTGAAAGAAGGTGATTTATTGAATTGTGAAGTTCAATCTTTATTCCAAGACGGGTCTGCCTCTTTGCACACAAGATCTCTTAAGTACGGTAAGCTCAGAAACGGTGTCTTCCTTAAAGTACCAAGCTCTTTGATCGTCAGAGCTAAGAACCACTCCCATAACTTACCAGGTGGGATCAGTGTTATCATCGGTGTCAATGGTTACATATGGATCAGAAAGACACCTGAAGATTCCAATGCTGGTAACAGCACGAATCTCTCGAAGAACGCCGCTGCTATCAACACTAAAGGCCAATATAACGTTGGTAACGCCTCTGTTTCCATCACTAGACTAGAGGAAGAAAGTTCATGGGAAATTTACAGTGATGTCAACGATCCAATTTCCAGAAGTTTGAGAGATACAATCACAAGATATTCCAACTCCATCAAAGCCTTGGCATTCTGTGAGATTGGGATCTCCGTGGATAGAATTGTTTCTGCCTATGATGCCAGTATGGCCCAAGTCGACTTGGGTAAGTTGATTGACAGAGAAGTCATGGAGTCTATTGGTGCTGAGGTGATCAACGGTGAGAAGTACAGGGGCCAATAGGCCTTACATAGAAGCGTCTTAGTCAATGATACACTTAATTTTTGTGATAATATATACATGATTCAATTAAGTACAGGTGGGTAACTCACTTAGAAACACTGTTAGAAGCGGTAGAAGTTTGGGCTTGTTCAGCTTGTTTTAGTCTAGCAGCTAATTCCAACTCCTTTTGCTTCTTACCTTCGATTTGTAGTTCCTTGATACGGGTTTGAATACCAGGAGACAAGTACTTCTCAACGAAGGTCATTTCTTCGTTAGTCTTGACATCTGATTTCTTCTTAGCCACAATACACCAAGTAGTACCCATATGAGTCTTCTTCTCTTCGGTGACTTCTAATCCCGAGTCGTCCAAGATTTCACCAATGTCCAGGTTCCATCTGCAACCCCATGTCTCTAAACGCTTTTCAGCTCTACCATCTAGAACATTGTTGATGAAGTCATAGTCTCCTCTACCGTGCTCCAATAAGACAATTCTACCACCTGGTTTCAACAAGGTTTCAAAGTTCTTCAAGGCTTTGACTGGGTCTTCGTGGGAGCATAGACCGAAAGTTTCGATGATAGTGTCGTATTTGATTTGGGAACTTTTAGAAGTGACGTTCAACTTGTTTTCATCGGTGTCGAGGACTTGAATCGAAGCTTTGTTGGAATCAGCACTTTGAGCCAAGTCAACCAAGTCTTCAGCTCTACCCACAACGAAAGCTGCATTCTTGTAGGTTGGGAACTTTTCTCTGAACTTCTTGTTGGCAACATCCATCATCTTCGAGGAGGAGTCCATGAAAGTAATAGAGTGGATGTTCTCCATTTCCAAGTACTTGATGTTACGACCAGTACCACAGGCAACCTCCAAGACATCACCCTTACAATGGTTCATCAACCATTTTCTTCTTCTACCCATAAAAACGAGCATTTCTTCCCAATCGATCTCAGCATCGTACTCTTCCGCCTTGCTGTCGTAGAAAGGAGTTGTGTCTCTAGCAGGTAAGATATTTTCGTTGGATTGATTAGTACCCTTGACAGTGTCAATGACAACGTTATCGAAATCTTCGACACCTTGTTCTTTCAACTTGGAATATTCTTCGAGCTTCAAGATATCTCTGGTTCTGGTCTTACCAGTAAGTTCCTTCAATCTCAAAGTTTGGTACTCGTTCAATCTCCCGTCAGCTTCCTTTGCAGTGATCTCTTCGATTTCCTTGTCACGTCTCCAGACACCGTTCATGTATTTATACCCGAAAACAAGGAACAGGATGTAAGCACCGATATAGTACCATGTCATCTTCTTTTGGAAGTCTTTAGTTCTGAACTTGGCACCCCATCTGATGAACCAATTATCGGACTTCAATTGCTTTTCAAATTCTTCCTTTTCTAAATCTTCTTTTGTCTTTTGCTTCTTCACATAAGACGAAGAAGGTTGGTATAATGTCGATCTGTATCTGAGACCAACCGTCGTGAGCCTGAGCCTAGCTGAAGCAGTGGATCTTGGTAGGAGTCTAGCCAACATTTCCCTTTGGTGAACTGTGTTTTGAACTGGTTGGATCTTCAGATTTACAAGAAGCTTGTTGGAAAGATGAGCTACTAGTCAATTGAAGCCTTTGCCAAAAATCACAAATCCCGATTTCCGACAATTTATTATTTCGACTACTTAGATTGCACGTGACTACGAATAAGGGCTAAAATCGGGACGCGTCTGGCTTTCACATTATATTAGACGCGTCGATAGTATTGGAATTTAAATCATTTAGTTAAGCCTCTCTAACTACAAGTCATGGATTTTTAAAATAGGGTGAGCCCTCATTCAACAGCAAACTACAGCCAGACTCAAAGTCATGAGTGATAATGTACGGAAAGAATTCGAAATCGTTGAATTACTCACTGTTGCCAAACAGCACAAAATTCAGACTCGTTGGCTTCCACTCCTTAACATCAAAGAGCAAGATTTGTTAAACTACCATTACATATCGGAAGGAGAGTACACCAAAAGACTAAAATCATTGAAGAAGAAGATGAACCAGACTTCAACGCTAGATGAACAAGTACCCGCAACCCAAAGTTATAACGAAATTATGCAACAAACCCATCCCTTAATTCCCCCATTAAGATCTTTGAATTCCCACATCACAAATAAAGAACACAGACCAAGAGTATCTTCAGAAGGCCCCAAAACAACAATATCAGTTGATCAAGAACTGAATATCGGCAGAGTCGAATGGCATAGTGAACCCCAGATCATCGAAAGTTCACCTCTCTTGCAAACAACCATACTAGAGACAGACAAGATATTATCCATGGGTGAAGTCTTAGATGATATTCAAGATGACACAATATTCCAACACCTAACTACAGATAACGATATAATTCATATTGATAACCATGTGATTTCAAGGGGTAGTTTTACTCTTGACAATTTTGAATCCGATGAAGTTGAATCACTCATATCAGACGCATCACCGTTAATTCAAAGTTGTGAAGAAGATGATGAAGAGGAGAATGACTACAATTCCTGCTCAGATTTTGAGAGAGTCAGCAATGTTGATTCTGGGTCACAGATTGAACTTCTATCAGAGCTGTTCCGTGATGTCCATGTCCATGGAGAGACCTTGTCTTCCTTCATAGACAGTGATTTGTTCTCCGATGATAACATTCAGCTTCCTCAAAGAAAGAAAACCAAACATAACCCTAATATCCAACAAGAACAGCAATGCTATTATTCAGAAGACCGCCAGTTTAAAGTCATTGATAAACCCAGTTCGGCTCCACATGAACCGCTAATTTTAACTAGTGATCAGAGGGCTCCAGTCATAGTTTACTCAGAGAGCGACGAAGTTTTGGTTTCAGATATGTGACTTATATTAACACGTCTTGTAGATACTATGAATTCTATTTACATTTTATTGTTTTCTTCCTCTCTATTTTCTAGTCTAGTAAACAGTCATAATCAGATCTTAAAGTCGCCGTACTTTTCCTTGAACAAACCCAAAGCCTTGATAGTGAAGAGGAATCTGTAGTTAGGATATTCAATAGCACAAGAATGGTTAAACACCCCCTCCATATCTTCGTACTTCCATTCACCAGTGCTCAACTGACGGCTCATAATTAGTTTAAGACCCCTCTCGATGACCGATATATCTGGATAATCAGCCAAGATCAACCCGATACAAACCCAGGCAGTCTGGATAACCAAACTTTGATTCGTCTCAATGTAAGTATGACATTCACTTGATTTCATGGACTCACTCCATCCACCATCTTCCATTTGCCTCTTAACCAAGAAATCACACCCTTTACGGACGACTTCAGAGTTGGAATAGTTCTCATCAACAGTGTTCAAGGCCTCTAGGGCAAACATAGCGGCATAGGTGTAACAGATACCCCAACAACCGTACCATGAACCGTCATCTTCTTGAGCACTCTTGATATAGTTCATAGCTCTGGAAATAGCTAAATCAACTTCAGCGGCACGATATTCCGGATGATACTTTCTGAAATAAGTGAGACCCAAGACACTGGAGTCTGTACATTCAACATAGGGATATTCAACCATAATGTTACCAAAAACTTCAGCTGGGTTTAGCGACTCTAAGAATAAAGGAGCTTTGATCTTTTCATAAGTGGAAAAAGACCCGAATTCAAACGAGCCAACGTTTTGCAAACTTAACAACACATCGATACCTTCATACAAGTTTTCATTAGTTGTCAAGTCATGTAGATGCTTGAACTGAGGATCGTTTCTAACCATGATGATAGCCTTGATGGCTTCAGCGGTACAATCACTAACGGTGTACCCTTGTTCTTTGGTACTGAAGGGAAACCCACCTTTCCTCTTATCTCTAAAACTACCCTTTTGGCATTCTTCAGTAAATTGAGATCTCACAAGGAACTTATATCCACGTTCGATGACTTGGTGGTATTCTGGTAATTTGTTCAACCCAGCTACATAGAAATATTGAACTGCAAAGGCGGTGTCCCAAACTTGTGTACCGTTAGTACCCATGATAACGGCACCCTGAGGACCATGGAAGAAACATTCTTTGAATTTGTATTGCTGTTGCTTGAAAGCTTCGGAGTCTTTACCTTCTTCTAAGAACACAACAATGGCGTTGAATGCTGCATTCACTGGGGCAATGGATAAGTATTCCGTGTTGGCATGTTCTTTCTTAATGAGATCGTAAGTGTATTTTTTGATGTAATCGAGGAGAAATTGAGGTCTGAGGTACTTCTCATAGGTAACCAAGACTTTGTTGGCCACGTTCAAAAGAGTCGTGTGAGGATAGTATAGATCAACACCACAGACTGTGTTTCTATGCTGAGAGAAATCAATAGAATCATAAGGTTTCGTGTAAATCTCACCTCTGATGGCCTCCAATAGTGGATCCAATTCACATTTAGCCCTGGAGGCGGAGAGATACCCTAAGGGCAAGTAGATGGCTCTCGTATGAACCCACCATCTACCAGGATGAACAGGTAAGGCATAAGGTAAAGCCCACAACTCAGGAGGAGCAGGATTGACACCTTCCCAATTGTAAAGATTCAAGACAGACAACCAAGCCTTCCCCCAATGAGGTGTAGCGATGGCCCCGCCTAGTCTGATTAGAGTTCTTCTGGCTCTAACACAGACAGGGTGATCAGCTTCAAGACCCAACAGTCTCAAATTGACATAGTTGATAGCAGTACCAAAACAAGTGGATTTATCAATGGAATGTAAACCCCAACCACCATCAACTGGGTGTGCGCTGTTGACGATGTATCTTATCAATTCGATCTTCTCATGCTCTGGGATCGGGGTCTTCGTGAAGTAGGAACTAGCAACGTACCCAATGGTCATGAACATTGGTCCTTTGTATTGGCATGGGAAAGTCCCTGCTTCTTCTTGTAATTCCTTAAAGAAAGTAGCACCGTTCTTGGCGGAGTCGAAAGGGGTCTCTGCCCTTGGGAGTTCTGGTGGATTGAAGTCGTCTGTGTTTAGAAGATACTTGACATATGTTGATTGTGGATTGGTGGCAAGGTCAGGATCATCTTCATCTTGTAAGTAAGTCCAACGTTGGGCACCGATCTCATTGGTATGTAAGCGCCATTTCTTTGGATCCGTCTTGGGAAGACCTAGTTCTTCTGAATAGTATGTCATGTTTTTTTTTGGAGCTGAGCCTTGATATTTTGCAGTAAAACGATCTAAATCATGTTCTCTAGAAGGATGAGAGGGAAAATTCCTGAAGTTTAATGGATTTTAAGGCTCAATAACCAACTATAGAGCAGCTCGTTCGTTTACATATATGAAGATTCACATCTGACCATCACTATAAACGAACAGTTTGTTACGGCCACTCCACACTCACGCGGTGAAAGTTGAAACTCCGTGTGGTGCGTGGAGTAGTTACTTGGTACCTTGGGTCTTTAACTGTATCTTACTGGTAATAGCAGGTATATATCATATTGAGTTCCTGTCAAATAGTTGTTACCAATGAAGCCCAATTTCCTACTGATGAGCAAGAGAATGCTCTCATTCTCTCTCCCTCGTCTCAACCAAGTTACACCAGCAAGCAAACAGAATGTCACCAAGGGCAAAAGCAGCAGTAGTATAACCAGAGGTATAACTTCCCCAAAACTTAGAAGATCCTCAATCCCAGCAATCAACACACAAAATAAGTCCTCACCTATATTGGGACAGCTCCCGAAACCAGTGACAACATACACCACATGTGAGAATTACAATTTAGATAACATCCTACGGAACCAAAATCAACATGGAATGATCACCACTTTAATTCCTAATGAGATCTTACATTTTAAATTCCAAGACGTTTACGATGTTCTCATTTTGGAATCTGGTACTATAGTCGCTTGGGGTATTGATGAGTCCGGGGTCAATAAGAAGATCCTGCCACTTTTCAAAGAGTCCATGTTGGGGAAATATGACTTCCCTGAATCAGAAGATCTTGATTACGTCACAGTCAAAGACAGTAATAATAATGAACATTTCCAAGATAGTGATACCATTGGCGAAGTGATCGTTGTGAATGAGTCCAACTACGAGCAAGGGTTATTGGACAAAGCTGCTTTTTCATCCGGGTTATCAAGATCAACAAGGCTAGCTATTTTAGAAAACGCCCTTGAGAGACACATCCAAAAGACCAGAAGACTAACTGAAGGGTTAAGCAAAGGATCCAAGATCTCAATCAAAGAACACGAACTTTTAAGACTCACAGGAAGATTGTTTCTCATCAGAGGTAAGCTGAACTTGTACTCTGAATTGATCGAGATTCCAGATTTATACTGGTCTCAACCAAACTTGGAAAGAATCTATAAGAAAGCTTCCAATATTCTTGACATTTCTCCACGTATTTCCATCTTGAACAAGAAGTTGGACTACGCTACCGATGAGAGCAGAGCATTGATGGCTACTTTGAATGAGCAGAAAAGCACTAGATTGGAATGGGTTATTATTATTTTAATTATGATTGAAGTCAGTTTCGAGATCTTCCACTTCTATGAGAAGTATTACCTTGAAGCAAAGACTCATGAGACAGAAAAGAAGAAAAGGTGAACACTTTTATCATACAGTACTGCACATATTACACTAGCTAGACAACACATATACAATATCAATATTCATTCTAATATTTTCAAGTTCTATATAAAATATGATATTTATCCATCTTACCAATATACTTTTATTCTCTTTCAATGACATCCAATTCAAGTTCGATCTTTTCACCATTCAAAACCTTAACACTGTTCATATCTTGAATAACATAAGAAGCACCAGCTTTATAAAGATCTTCAGGTTTAAAGCAAGAAGCAATACCAATCACAGTAGCACCAGAAGCAACACCAGCTTTAACACCAGCGATGGAGTCCTCATACACTTGTCTTGTGATGGTGTTTGCATCTAATCCCAAATTCTTAGCCATAAGTTTAGCACCTGTTTTAAAACCTTCTGGATGTGGTTTTCCTTGAGACACCATATGAGCACAGATGAACACTTCAGGCTTAGGGATATCGTGGAATATTTGACCTGGCTTGAACCAGCCAGTGGCTAACTCTTCGTTACCAGAAGTGACAATACACCATCTTCCAGCTTTCAAAGCCTTAAGGAGTTCAGGAGCACCAGGGATAATCTTAACGTATTGTCCGTATTTCGTCACGATGGAAGTGTCAAAAGCCAAAGCGGCCTTGTTGTCAGTGTTGTCAATAGCTGGGAAGTAGCGAGCCAAAGTGTCTGATGTTCTGACACCGTGTGTATGTTGGAAAAGATCTGAAGGGTCGACGTTATGTTCTTTGCACATGTCAGTCCAAATGTGCTCAACAGCAAGTGTTGTCTCCACTAAAGTGCCGTCCAAGTCGAACTCGATGATGTCTGTTTGAAGTGTAACTTTCTTGGTCATTTTTTGGTATAATATATAGATATGGTGTATCCTTTGAGCACTAGTGTAAAGAGCTGTTGTTACCAGTCAGATCCTGTTAACAGCTTCGTTATTATATTTTTTTTAGCTGTATGCATGACATTATTGCAGCTGCGTAGATCCGGGAATTATTGAAAGGCCCGCGCGAGATTCATGGGCAGCTAGAGATGAGACATATTAATATATTTGATTAACAAGACCTATGCAATCTCTCCGAAAACGGTCTTGTATTTTATAATTAAAGTCAATCCTATTACTCTAAATTAACTGCTATTCTCAATGTTTATTATGTACAACAAGGTCTAAAACCTCGTGCCCACCCGCCTATAGAGGTTACACTTACCATTCCTGCCGGCGTCGGTGATGCTTTATGGAGCAATACCACTGGCGAAAGTAGCAGCAACAATCAATGGGAACACAACACTGACATCAGCATAGATCTTAGCAGTGTGAGCTTCAGCTTTGATCTTACCCCAAGAGACAGCTTCATCAGGTCTAGCACCAGCATCGGACCCATCGAATTCTTGACCGGTGTTAATGAAGACGGCTTCATCTGCACCGTTTCTCATCAAACAGGCGTTACAGATGTGATGCTTGATCAAACCACCACCAAGAATGATCATACTGGCGTGGGAAGCAGACATGGACATAGAGTTGATCTTTCTGATATCGGCAACGATGTCGAGTCTTAACTGTTGAGGAGAAGCCTTGAAGGTGTGGAAGAACAACATGTCACCAATGGAACCATCAGTGATGGCTGGACAGAAGATTGGGATCTTGTTCTTGTGGGCCCAGTACAAGACAGACGACTCGTCATTGATCTCCTTACCTAATCTGTCAATGAGTAAAGAAGGAGTCAAAACAGCTGGAGAACCAGCATCAAGACAATCCTTACCTAATTTTTCAGCGGCTTCAGTTTGTTCCTTTAAAAGTTGATCCAAGATAGGAACGAACCATTCTTCAAACTTACAGTAGTTATCGTTTGGAACCAACAAGTTACCAATACGGTTCATACCTTCCTCTCTCAACTTAGCACCTCTTAAGGCGAAATCACCCATGTAAGTTGGAGCCAGACATTTAATGATATCTTCTTCGATACCACCAGCAGTAGCGACAATAGCACTGACATGCTTGTGTTGCACCAAGTATCTTAAAGTGTCTCTCAAACCAGAAGAGATCAAGTTGGAGGTGTAACCCATGAAGATTGTTGATTTTTGATACCCTTGATCATCAAATTCACCAGTTTGTTTGAACTCTTCTAATTCAGATTTATGCTTACCTCTCCATTTTCTCATCTTGTTGATGATTTCACACGCTTCAGCAACAGAGGAGGCTTGGAAACCCATGTTTCTCATAGAGGCAACCAAATCGGTGGCTCTCATGTTAATAGCTTCAGGTTTGGAATAATCGATACCTTTAACTTCAACAAAAGAATCTGGAACTGGAGCTGAAGCTTTTAAGACAGCGTCTGAAAGAATCTCTGGGAGCTTCTCATTTTCTTTGGACATGTTGGTTGTGATATAAGGGGGAGATATGGAAAGAACTGGATATCAGAATATACTAATCGAAGCTATATGTGGGTCATGCGATGAAATGTCTGGCAGCAGCTATTTATTTTAGTTTTGATATACGTCAAATTTTTTAATTATTTCAGGTCACATGACGACGTTAGCCGCTCAAATATCCGACCGTTTACAGTATAAGCGACAGTAATTACTAAAGGTATTTTGATAATATTATTTAAAAGACTAAATGTGATATATGTATATATAAAAGAAAAATAGCAAAGAGATGAAAGAACCAACAATCAAACTATGCTATCGAATTGAAAGAAAGCAACCCAATTTTGAAAACCATTAATGACCACAACATGACAAAAATCTAGACTTTATAACTTCTAAAGATTTTGATAATCTATTCGACGGTGACAGACTTGGCCAAGTTTCTTGGGAAATCGACATCGATACCCTTGTTAGAAGCTAACCAGTAAGAAATTAATTGTAATGGAATGACGTTCAACAAACCTTGCAAACAGTCAACGGTTTGTGGAACCTCCAAGACAGCCAAGGCCTTTTCACCGTTGATACCGGAGTCACCTTCATTCTTGATAATGATTGGTCTACCAGCTCTGGCGGTAACTTGTTCAATGGCACTGATAACCTTTGGGAACAAAGAATCTCTGGTGGCGAAGGCGATGATAGGCAACTCATCGTCAACTAAAGCCAAGACACCGTGCTTCAACTCACCGGCCAAGACACCTTCAGAATGAATATAGGAGATTTCCTTGATCTTCAAGGCACCTTCTAAAGCAGTGGCGTGTTGGTAACCTCTACCCAACAACAACAAGGACTTTTGGGTGGCCAAGTCACGGGAACATAACTCCTTGATCTCATCTTCCAAAGTCAAAACCTTCTTGATTTGTTCTGGGATGTGCTTCAAACCTTGGATGATTTCGTTACGACGGTTGATTTGGGAAACACGGTCGTCAGCTAAGGACAAGGCAATCATAACTAAGGCAATGTATTGGGAGGTGTATGCCTTGGTGGAAGCAACACCGATTTCTGGACCAGCGTTGATGTGGACACCACAGTGGGTGGCTCTGGAAATGGAAGAACCAACGGAGTTAACAACACCAACAGTCAAGGCATCTCTTTCCAAACAGTATTGTAAAGCCAACATAGAATCAGCAGTTTCCCCGGATTGGGAAACAAAGATACACGTGTCATCTCTGAAGACTGGGGACTTTCTGTCCAAGAAGTCGGACGCTAATTCAACAGAGACCGGGATTTCAGTCAACTCTTCAAAGATGGATCTGGTAGCCAAACAAGAGTGGTAGGAAGTACCACAGGCAATCATGATGATTCTTCTACATCTTCTGATGGTAGACAACCAAGATTTCAAACCACCCAAGGTAACAGTGTTGTTGTTGAAGTCAATACGACCTCTCATGGTGTTGAAAGTGGATTCTGGTTGTTCGTAGATTTCCTTTTGCATGAAGTGCTTGTATGGACCCTTCATGATTTGGGCTAATTCAAGTTCTAAAGTTTGGATGGCTCTGGTGGCAGAGAGGTTTTCGTCCTTTCTGGCTCTGTGGATGTGGATTTCACCGTCAGCAATGTGAGCAATATCGTCATCTTCTAAGAACAAGACCTTCTTGGTGTGTTGGACAACGGAGGCTGGATCAGAAGACAAGAAGAATTCGGTTGGTTGTGGAAGACCATCTTCAGACAAGAAGGCTCTGGATTGAGAGTGTCTTAAACCACCCTCTGGGACCTTGATACCTGGCAACAAGCTTAAACCCAAGTCATCCTTTCTCAAGTTGATTTCATGGGAGTTTTCAACATCTGGGAACTCAACGTCAACAAAGTCAACCTTCAACTTCTTTTCTGTCTTGACACCAATCAACAATGGAGAACCCTTTCTGGTGGCACAAAGCTCATTTGGGAAGTGGCTAGACTTTACCAACAAACCGTAGGAGCCTTCCACTTCAAACAAGACTTGCTTCATCAATTCGTTGAAGTCTAACTCGTTACCGTTCTTGATGTTGGTGTCGTAGACATGCTTGAACAACTTGGCGATACATTCAGTGTCAGTGTCAGATTCAAAGACAAAGCCCTTGTTGATCAATAAGGTCTTCAACTCTCTGAAGTTGGTGATGATACCGTTGTGGACAACAACGAACTCATTGTTGACATCGGATCTTTGAGGGTGACAGTTGATCTCCTTTGGTTGACCGTGGGTGGCCCATCTGGTGTGGGCAATACCAGCATGTGTGTAGAAGGAGGCATCTTGGTTGTAGCCCATGTTGTTGTACTTGTTTCTCAAGGCAGCAACCTTACCAGTTTCACGGATGATGAAGGTCTCCTTGTCCTTGTCACCATCGATGGCAATACCAGCGGAATCGTAACCCCTGTATTCTAATCTGGATAAACCGTCGATCAAGGTGTTGGCGATTTCACCTCTAGTCTTTTCAACTAAGTAGTTAACGTAACCAAAAATACCACACATTTTGATTGTTTGAATGAGCTAATGGCAATAAACAAAATAGCACTGTTGGAGGGAAGCTATAAGACACTCCTAAATTGTTGATGACAGAGTGTACAAAATCGGACAAACTTTGATATTTTAAGATGCGGTTTGTTTTTTCTGGGAATGCTGGAAACGGCAAAAAAAAAACAAGGCAGTGAGTGCGTGCGTGCGTGGAAGAAGAGGAAATAAGCTTGTATGCGGCGAGCGTTCTGCGAGTGCGAGTTTCGAATTGTACTTTGCACTGTGATGAAGTGGAAAGGAGCAAAGGAGGAGAACAATTGGGCGGACAGGAAGTGGGAAGCTACCCTCATATATATAGTAAAATTTAGAGAATCTCAGCTTCTGATTCGTGGAAGGCCCCTGCTTTGATCCTTCGATTCTCTGCTAGCCCCGTTCTCACTGGTGCCTGGCTGCTGCCGCGGAAGATGTTTTTTTTAGTACTGACGCACACAATTAAGCTTTAAACTGACATGCGCGCAAAAATTGATCCTCGTAATTTGCTAAAAAAGGGCCAAAAATACTCCCGAATTACAGATTGACTCTTCACCAAAGAGTTGTCAGATAATTGCGGCGTGAACATACTGAACCAGCTAAAACAAGGACCAAGCTGGTACTGCTCGCACTGAAGTCTGAGCTGCTGTAGCTACCTCAATACAAAGCGGAGAATCATGAAGTGCACAGCATAATATTATGAACGGAGGTCCGTAGACTTGTCACTGGTTACTCTACAGAATAATGAATCAAGCTCAAGAGCCATTGATCTTGGAAGATAAATTTAAAGATACTGGAACGGAAAATTTAGAACTGAAAAATAGTCTGGACGCACGTGACTATATGTTAGCAAGTACGTACTACATAGTACACACTAGTATACAATGAAAGATATATATCCAATATACTTTAAATCAAGTCGTCTTTGAGTGAAAGTACCTCCCAATAATTGCCCCGCTCTACATTGCTTGGCTGTACTATTGTTCCATTGGTGAATGCAGAATCGATTCTCAAAAGAGTATGTACCTAGTACCAAGTATCCAGAGTCCACTAGGCTCTACCTTATGACTCTCAATTAAATGACGGACGGGAGTTTACCATTCATTAAAGTATCATGTTGCGTTTTGTATATGCCATGACCTTATATTTTGGAGATACCAGTAACGATTATCGAAAGATAAGGTTCAAAGATTCAATAAATTGTAGCACTTTCAGTGAAAAGCCACGTTATATCAAAATATCAAATATGCTCAACTAGCTGATAGCTGATAGCTGACTAGCTACGAACATTTTATTCTTAACGAATTATAAGGCTCCAATGTTTGAACCGCCGTTTGATCAGATGATATTCTATTAGGAGTCACGACTCACGACTCGCGTGAGATGAATATTTCCGGTTTTCAATAGAGATATGACCCTGGGAGTTCAACCGCCGTCGTGTTATTGAGTGATTCTAACATCGATATACAATGTAAATTGTCGTCTAGCAAATATATTTCAACATGGTCATTGGTCACCTCAACTGTTAGAAGGTCCTGCTGTCTAGTATCAGGTACAACTTAAAAGGGCTCTAATTGAATCTACATGCAAGATCAATCGGAATTGCTGTCAAATTGCGGACTTCGGACTCCAGGTTTTGCCGAATTTAACGGATTTCGTGTAAGATTTCGCCATGTGCGGATATTGGACAATTTTTGATCTTTTGACGGTTCAATTGGATGGATCACAAAGTACTGCAAGAAAAAAAAAAACTTTAATGAATTCATGTCTTTAAGAAATCTTTTCAGGCGCTTCACGGTATTACCATCCACTAAGCTCCTTCCAGCACTAACTCCATTTCGTTCAAACTACAAGCCGTACTGTACAATGGTCTCTGCTTCCGAACGTGACGTTTTGCCTTCTCACTTCAAACCGGTCCACTATGACCTTGAAGTTTTCAACATCAACGTTCAACAAAACACCTTTCAAGGTAAAGTCAACATTGAATTAAACATCAAGGAAGACACCAACAAGATCGTGCTAAATTCCCATGGCCTAACTTTCCAAAACACTACCGTTAAGTACACTGCTTCTAAAACAGAGCAAAACATCCAAGTCCAAGGAGTTGAGTTTGAAGCAAAAAAGGATTTAGCCACCATTTCTTTAAGTGAAACCCTTAAGGCTTCTCCAGATGCCAAGGTCTCTTTAACAATTGACTACACTGCTGCCATCAGAACAAACATGGAAGGCTTCTACAGATCTGACTACAAGGATCTCCACGGTAAGGACCAAGTTCTTCTTTCCACACAATTCGAAGCCATCGCTGCTCGTTCCGCTTTCCCATGTTTCGATGAACCAAACCTAAAGGCAAGTTACCAATTGACTTTAACCGTTGCTGAAGATTTCACTGCTATCAGTAACACTCCAATTGTCAGTTCCACTATCTTGGGAGACGGTAAGAAGAAGGGTCCAATCGAAGCTCATGGATTGAAGAAAGTCAAATTTGAAAAGACCGTTGTTCAATCCTCTTACTTATTCGCTTGGGTTGTTGGTAAGCTCGACTACGTCGAAGCTTTCACCGAACGTACTTACAATGGTAAGAGACTTCCGGTTAGAGTGTACACTCAAGAAGGGTTCTCTGACCAGGGTTTGTTCGGTTTGGAAGTCGCTAAGCAGGCAGTTGATGTCTTGTCTGATGTTTTCGAGATCGATTACGTTCTCCCAAAGTTGGATTTAGTCGCTGTTCCAGCCTATTCGCACAATGCCATGGAAAACTGGGGCTTAATCACTTTCAGACCAACTGCTTTATTGTTTGATCCTAAGTCATCTTCAGAAGAGTACAAAGCTAAGGTCTGTTCAGTCGTTTGTCATGAATTGGCTCACCAATGGTTCGGTAACCTTGTTACCATGGACTGGTGGGACGAGTTATGGTTGAACGAAGGTTTCGCTACTTGGGTTGGTACCTATGTTGTTGGCGAAGTTTACCCAGAATGGAGAGCTTTCGAAATTGATATTTTCGAGTCCCAAGTCAAGGCTTTGGAATCCGACTCAGTTAGATCTTCTCACCCAGTCGAAGTTCCAATCCAATCCGCTTCTGACATAGACCAAGTCTTTGATCAAATCTCTTACTTGAAAGGTTGTTCTGTCATTCACCAAATTGCCCAAACTTTAGGCACCAAAACTTTCCTTCAAGGTGTTGCCCACTACTTGAAGAAGAACAAATTTTCCAACGGTACCCTCGATGATTTATTGTCTTCGATCTCTGAAGTTTCTGGTAAGAATGTCTTGGAAATCTCCAACAACTGGATCAGAAAGATCGGGTTCCCATATGTCACCGTCCAAGTTTTAGACAACGGCGACGTTAAGTTCACACAAAAGAGATTCCTTTCTGCCGGTGATGCCACTGAATCAGAAGACCAAACATTGTGGTCCATTCCTCTACAAATATCTACTGGGATCGAAGACTCTGATCTTAAGACTTTCACGTTGAACCAAAGAGAGTTGGTTATCCCACAATTAGCCATCGAAGCTCCATTCTTCAAGGTTAACAAAAACAAGAGCGGGTTCTACAGAGTCGTCTACGATGAGAAGTCTAGAACTGCCATTGAATCCAACACATCCAAGTTGTCCAACGTTGATAAGGCTGATTTGATCAATGATAGTTTTGTCACCAGCATCGCCGGGTTATCCAAGACCTCCGACTTCCTCTCTCTTTTGAAGAGCTTCAAGGGTGAAAGCGACTACTTGGTTCTAGTCACCATCGTCAATGCTTTGAAAAAATTCAAGTCCTTATGGTACACTCAGTCTCCAGAGATCCAATCAGGTTTGAATGAATTCTTCAAGAGTATCATCAGCAGTCCATCTTTAAGCTTCTTAGAAAACGAAGCTTCTTCTGATTTCTTAACTAACAACTTGAGAATTGATTTGTTGAATGCCGGTTCTTCTTTTGGGATTGAAGAAATTATCGCTAATGGTAGAGCCAAGTTCGACACCTTATTGAGCAACGGTGAAGCTGATCCATCTTTGAGACTTTTCATTTTGTCCAGTGTCATTGCTTCTCCAACATTCACTCTTGAACAGTTTGAATCCGTCATTGAGTACATCCAAACTTCCAAGGCCTTAGATACCAGAGAAATTGCCTTGACCGCCTTGAGTTCCGTCACCAACCCTGATTTGATTCCAAAGGCGTTCTCCTTGATTTTGGACGAAAGAATCCCAATCATGGATGTTCAATTCATTGCCATCGGTCTCTCCAAGAACACCAAGACCAAGTCTGCTTTCTGGAAATACTTACATGACAACTACGACGCCATTTACAACCGTTTGAACTTAAACAAAGTGGTGTTCGATAGATTCATCAAGTTCACATTGGGTAATTTGTCCTGCAATGACACACATGATGAAATCAAGAAGTTCTTTGAAGATAAGGATATCTATGGTTTTGAAAGATCGTTGGGCCAAATTTTGGATCAAATCAAGACTAACTCCGCGTGGATCGAGAGAGACAGCAAGGACGTCGAGGCTTGGTTGAATGCTAACAAATGATCACAGACACGGTAATTTGGATATTGTTGGCTCTTGAGCTTTTATCGTTTGTATAAATACTGTAATAGAAAGGTACAGATCTTTGGGTATACTTCTATCGAAATTTTGAGTAGTTAGACATGTAGATACCAAAGATCATCAGCTTGAAATATTTTGGTTGGCAGTTGATCAAGTTAGTTTTCGGCAAATTGTGGTAAGTGACAAGATTTGGAAACACTACTTACAATTTATTCACAATTTGTCATGAATATGATCGTGTAACGTATACACCGTATGACACAATTGAACCAATCGAGAACAGCTAGCGCCTAATCCAATTTCCGGTGCCCTCAGCAAGTTTGTTATCGCGCGCTATCTTGAGCTGAAATCGGCAAGCTCCAAAGGCCGTGTTTCAGAGACACAAAAACAAGTTCCACAAACTAGAACTGACACTTTAACCAACCACCGACCACAAAGCCGAAACCTCCACTTTGTCAACACATCAGAGATACAACATCCACACACAATGCCATCCGACAAGGATTTAGAGAAACTAGCCAGAGCCGAAGAGGCTGTTCGTACTGCTTTCGACTTGATTCAATTAGGAGCTTCCATGCTAAACAAAACCGAAACTAAGAGATCAGAAACCGCCACCAATGCCACATCTCAATCCAATAAAAGAACAGCTCAATTGAAGAAAAAGATTGCCGCCAGTAAGAAAGTCATTACCTTTGACTCCGATTCCGAGTCGAACTCTGATTCAACTGATTTTGAAAACGAAGAAACCACGCCAGAAGAAGACGAAGATGAAGACGAAGAAATTCATCAAACTACCATCAAACAATCTAAACCCGAAGACGATAAGGCCTATTTAAAGTATGCTAACGACTACATTAGCTTCACTCAAGAGAATCCTACTACTTTCCATGTTGTCGAATATTTTGGTAAGCTATTAGAAGCCAATGGCTTCACTTACTTATCCGAAAAGAAGGATTGGTCGGACTTGACTGCAGGTCTCTACTACACTACTAGAAATGGTACTTCTCTTGGTGCGTTTGCCTTAGGTAAAAACTGGAAGCCAGAGTATGGTGCTGGTATTATTGGCTCTCATATTGACTCCTTGGCTATCAAATTGAAGCCTGTTTCTAAGAAAGCCAAGGTTGATGGTTATGAGCTACTTGGTGTCGCTCCTTATGCTGGTGCTTTGAACTATCAAAGACTGGATCGTGACTTGGGTATCTCTGGTAGAGTCTTGGTTAAGGTCAAGGATGCTAAGTCAATCACTGGATTTAAGGTTGTCTCCAAACTAATTAGTTCTGCTCCAAAGCCAATTGCCAGAATTTCATCATTGGCTCCTCATTTTGGTGCTGCTGCTAACCCACCTTTCGACACTGAAACCCAAACCATCCCAGTTCTCTCCTACTCTCCGGGTCCTGATCCAACCCCAACTGAGGCTGAGAAGAACTCAAGATTGTATGGTAAGCACTCGTTAGATTTGCTTAGATACATCGCCGAGTTGACGGAAGTCTCCGTGGAAGATTTGTATCAGTTGGACTTGGACTTATTCGATGTTCAACCAGGTACCATTGGTGGTTTGAAGGATGACTTCATTTACGCTCCAAGAATTGATGATAGAATCTGTTCATTTGCTGCTCTTACTTCGTTATTAGAGTTTGCAGAAAAGCCAATTCCAGAAGGCTCTTTCTCCCAAGTGATGCTCTACGATAACGAAGAAATCGGTTCTTTAACCAGAAGTGGTGCTAGATCCAACCTCGTGAACTCTATCACTGAACGTGTTATCACCGCGTTATTCAAAGAGAATGTTGAGGCTTTAACCAGAGTCTCATTCGCTAACTCCATCATCTTATCTGCGGACGTTACTCACGTTCTCGATCCAAACTACAAGTCTGAATTCATGGAGAACCATTCTCCATTACCTAACACTGGTATTGCTATTGCCACCGATGTTAGTAACTCCCACATGGCCACTGATCACGTTGGTATCGCTGTAGCTGAAACCATTGCCAAGTTGAATGGCGACACGCTTCAATACTTCCACGTCAAGAACAATGCCAGATCTGGTGGTACGATCGGTCCTTCCATTGCTAGTTTGACAGGCGCAAGAACCATTGATTTGGGTATTGCTCAATTATCAATGCACAGTGTCAGAGCTGCAGTTGGTGTTAAGGATGTTTACTTGGGCACAAAGTTCTTCAAGGGATTTTTCACCCACTGGAGAGGTGTTTATGATTCGTTCGGTGATTTGTGAAAGCTGGACCACCAAACGTTACCGAAAGGAAATCAAACGTCGTTCATATTACACGACTCGTGAGATGTGATAGATAAAAGTATGTCTTGTATGTTCTGTGATTAATTAAAATATAAATGTACTGGATATCAGAATCCAAATTGAAAAATCTTATATATGAATATCCTTAACGCTTTATGATGTTGCAGGCGGCAGTGTTGAGCGTTGACTTGATGTAAGAAGAGTCGTTGTTGAGTAGCGTATGACTGGTAGCAGTTTGGAATCGGAATCAGACGTAGTTCGAGGGGTTTGCGAAATCGAAATTCATAATAGTTCTCTTCTCCAGGACACCGTCTGCTTCAGCGTAAGCGGAATCAATCAGCTCAAGCACTGACTTCGCGTACAACTGGCGCTCCTCAGTGTTGTCAGTGACATTAAGCAAATTATGCAAATCACTTAAGTTATACCCTGAGACACGAGCTAGCTCCAGTACTTCATCAAACAGATCAGAGCCCGTGTCATATTGGAAGTTAATTGCTTGTGTGGTAGCAAATGACTCATTGTAACAAAACCCCAACGAGTATCTAGCGCTCAGATTCGGGTACTGAATGTCTAACACCATAACCCCGGCCTTGTCTGCCGGGATAGTAACCCACACCATCCCACTGACGATTTGCCCCAAGAAGACAATTCCAAAAATCATAATTAGCGCCGGGATATTTGTAATAATAGTAGCCGTAGTCAATTCCCAAAAATAGTACTGATAAAAAACAACTAATCTTGAATACGGGGAACATGCGAGTAACGGTTAGAGTAAACATCAGAAAAGAGAGAGTGTGTGAGAGAGAGAGAGAGAGAGGAGAAGGAGAGAGAGAGATGCGGCTGAGGCAGAGGATGAGAGAGAGAGAGCTAGGAGAGAGTAGCTGTGAGAGTAAGCAAGAAGTTGTAGGGATAACTAAAGCTTGAGTGGAGGTGTATTACTATTATTGAAGTGTCAGGTAAAGACCTTCGGGCATTTTGAAAAAATGTAGTCCGCACATACAAAATCGTCTGTTAAATTCAAATTCTCACTTTTCAAAACCGGGCCGGTTTTTTGAAAACCAATTTAAGTCGGAACAGAAATTTTCTGTCTAAAAGTTTAAATTGCTTCTCAAAGAAGAGATTCTATCAAACTACTAAAGAAAATGCAATTACATCCAAATTAATCAATCTTTGTGGACCTCTGACTTTTGTTCCTCCATGGATTTCTTTGTGATGGAAATTCAAAGTTTAATATTACTGGTTTGAAGTTTACTAGTGTTTGCTTAATATTACTGGTTACAAATCACGTGCCAAGGTCGGAAGTTAGCAAAAATCGCGGAGCTGTAGAAATATGCAAAACAGAAAATCGAAAATGCCCGAAGTGTAAGTATTTTTCGTTTCACAATTTTTAAAAAGTACATCACAATATTCATAATTGGCTGAAGAATCTAATTATCCAATCTTGTTTTATAAAATCCTGAATTTGTATCGTGTTTTGGCCTCTGTAATTTGATGGTATGGAGCTCCTGGATTTCTCATGAAAGTGATCATAGCTCTGAAAAGTTCCTTTTTGGCACTTTTCGCAAACATTTCTTTACACGCTTTCCAGACTTGTGCGTCGGGCGGATCCGCAGATTCATAGTTATGAGAATTATGCGTCGGGCTGCGGGGGTACTTCACAGGAAGATGCGTCTCTATACACTTTCAGATCGAGGCCCTGAACCGTATAATGTCTGCCATACGCTGTCATACGCAATAATTTCCAAACTTGTCTTCAAAATGTCCCAATTCGTCTTTCGAGATATCGTCGATCCTTAATGTGCTCTGTCCACCAAATAGGCTCTCGTTTACAATCAGAGTAACATTTTCAAGAATCAAGAGACGTCAGATTCCAACAACTTTTTGAGTGTAAGGTCTCTCTTAGTTCATACCTTAAAGATGGATCTTACTCACGAATATTGATAGTAGGTATTTGGATTCTGGAGTCAACTTTGATGGGCCATGGCTGGAGTATGAGCTCAGGAAAACTAGATTTGCCTACAGGCTACAAGTCGATCTGCCAACTGCCAACATGCACCTACATATTAGAATAGGACACGATAGCGTGCATGAGATAAGTTATATAGCATGAGCAAACACCGAGCAGCTGTACGTACGTGTTATTCTAACTTTACGCCCACCTCAACAAGTTCAACTAGAAGAAGATCTAAAGATCGAGAAGCTCAGGGTTCAGAAACCAACGGAATCAGTAAATTAAAAGATCATCATATTTGACAGTATTTAATTGAATTGTTTGAAGATTAAGAATGGAAAGCCGTGTAACTTACATGAGCACAGCTAAGTAAAATCGGACTCTGGTCTTAGGTTCGTATCATCGTATGTGTCTCAAGTTTCTAGAAGGATGCGCTTGGTTATTGATTGATCGGAATCCGAATCTCAACTTTCCAAGAATATCCTGTTGCGATACAGTGAGTCTGCAGTGAGAAATACTGTAAAGCAACAGGAAGAGTAGTGTAGAGTGTGAGCGGAGATTGAGATGCGGCTGAGGCAGAGTGTGTGCGAAAGTCAACCGAAAGTATCTGTATCATTTAATAAAGAATAACGTAGTGAAGTAAAAGAAGGAAAGAAGAAATTAGTTAAACTAAATAACATACAAAGGATTACAGCTGATTGATAGACAACAGCTTGTTTACTTTAACATTTGTATGGAAACTCGACGACAGTTTCCAGGGGTACTAAATAAACTCCGAACTGGGTTTGAGAATTTAGATTCACTGATTCGCGGTCCGTAAATCACCGACGTTGTCAATAGTCATATAATATGCTAGTGCATCTAGGCTATCACTTGATTGACCGTTGAAGTCTGGCGCTCAGAGACGGAAGTTGGAACTTTGAAGTTTGAGTAGTTTACTGGTCCTATATTTTTTATTAATTACCATTTACTAATGACCTTGGAACAGTGAACTTAGACCTGTGTTGATCGATTGACTTCAAGCGCGTTTGGGAGTTGTTGGTAACAGATGTCAGATATCGCCTTGTGTTTGGCAATCCTATACAATCTATCTCGGGCGCTCCATCCCCTTTAATATCCTTGAAGCCAGGTTCCTGATTAGTGTCACTTGGTTTCGTGAAACCATTGTCCACAATACTTACCACCATTGCCGTCTTGTTGCATTGTTATTCTTGGACCGAAGGCTAAAATCGAGACTAACAATTTAAATAATTTTGTTGCATGATGTGTCAACACTCAACAGTCGTGGATTGTGGGTTCAAGATTTCAGCTGGGACCTGGGATTATTGTATACATTGTTAGATCTTCATTAGGAGTATTATAATCGACTATGGTATTCAGCTTTGGTATAAATATATTATTAGACAAGAACATTTGAATTCATTTCAATAGTTGGAACCATAGTTCAAATAATCGGTTTCTATTTATCAACAGTAAATGAAACATTTAGTCTTACCTTCGATCCTTCTCACTCTCCTAGATCTTATCTTTTTGTCACATCTAGTGTTCCTCCAACTGTCAACGGCTCTTTGAATCAATCCCCTATGTCCTCTGATTTCAGGATTAAACCAGGCGAAAATCCATCCTAAATCGTTACATTCTCTTTCGTACTTCCCTCTGTTGCCCTTGTATTGCTCAACAGGAACCATTGCTCTCGGATAGATACAGTTATCACGTCTGAAATCCTCAGGAAGGGTGTTTGGATCAAATGTAATCCTTGGTTTTTTCAAGCTAAATGTCCTAATGATTTTCTGTTTGGAGTATGAAAATGTGATCACTTCATCGCCTGTGATTGAGTCTAAAGCGATCATTGGCTTCGAAGCAGGAATTGGTCCTGTTTGTGTTGTGTGTTGCAGCTTTGGGTGTGATTCCATTTCAGTTTTGGCTTTGTCTGGTGAATTAGGCTCAGAATCTGTTGGAAGAGGTGATAATAGCTGTCTATTGGACTCACTCTTAACGGTCATTGTTGAAATGTTTGGACTTGAAGTGAGTAGCCTTTTATCGTCTTCATTGATTGGTTTATCAACACAGTGTGAGACAGGTGTTTCGTTAATAGCATCCATACTGACCGTGCGAGATACGGGAATAGGAGCAAATAGTTGTTTCTGTTGGGTTGAGACTTCTGGAACTGAAGGAGGTGTAAAGGATGAGTCTGGTATTATATTTCTGGCGAACGCACCCATTGAATACAGTTGTAACTGTGAGTACTGGTAGGATGGTTCACAGTTTATCTCCAGTCCTTGGGAAGCAGTTCCATATATAGAGTACATGAACTGTGTTTGAAAGGGAACAAGGAAATGTGAATGTTCATTACCTCGGTAAAGATGATCTTGGGGTCCGGGCATTGTGTAAACAGTTGGGAAAACTTGATTGCTGTAGGTGAAGAATGGAGCAGAGCTGGTGTAGACTGGAATATCAGGCTGATGAACCGCATAGTTTGAATATTCAACTGACTCTGGATAATACTTCTGCTGGAAGTTGTCATCGATGAACGACTGTTGGGAAGTGGTAGCATCACTATTGCATATTACCTGGCCATATGGAATCTCCTGTTGATGTGGGTTGTCAGTTTTGATTTGAGGTTGAAATTCGTATTTTATGAATTCCTGTAAAACTGGTTGCTCCATTTTGTTGTAACTTGTTATATTGATTATAGTTTTATTAAAGGTTATCACAATTGTTTAAGTTATTTCTGGAGGTGCGTTCAAAAGAAACATTGGAAGTGGGTGAGCTTAAGTACGTTGGAAGACAATCCAACTTGTCAAAACTCAACAATCAATAATCAAGAGAGACGTTGTTTTTACCAGATTTTGGAAGGCTTGATAGGATAGAGCGCGAACCAAGGCGTGTAGCTACATGCAGATATGTGCATCATGCAACATTGATTCTGTGTGTTATTTTAAGTGCGTAATACAGATCGCATGAAAGTGCATCAACTGGCACCACCTGAAGTAGGATAAAATCAAACTTACTTACATAGTAAGTAGATATTTGTAATCAAAAAGGTAGTTTCTGGATTTCAAGCTGCAAAGGACAAATTTATATTTTATCTATTGATAATTAATATCTCTGTCATAATTCTTTAGAGCCGCCGTAGTACAAGTACACTGATCTGTTACTTCTGAATCCCGAGAGCTCAAGCTGTATCTTTTTATTAGCTGCATCAATCCTATTTACAACCAGGTTCTCATATCATCCTAAGCTTTAGAGTCTGCACGATGGCATATGCATCTGATATACTAGTGTGGTAGCCAATATTTAACCATGTTCATAATATTGTGAGTGTCTACTACCCTAAGCAGAAGCTGATCAAACAACCTGATGGATACTATAAGATTAAAATGTGATATACCATGATATTGCAATTTTTTGACCCATGGGCCGTGGCCCGGTACGCAGTGAGACGTGATCCTGGCAGCAAAACATTATTCGCAGCATGCGAACTATGTTCACTTTTCATGAATCAGCTGTTACGAGATTCTGCTCCCTTTACAAAAATAGTTGCGAGTTGTGAGTGTGCAAAGTCCGTGGCTAGTGAAATATCTTTGATTGAGACTTCACTGTTAAGCCAAAAATAACTCATGGATGGAAATGGTTGTGTTAAGATCCCAATTCTCAGGACACATTTAATAATCACTCTCTCATAAAGCCCTTCCCAATTCTCAGTGGTTTTCTGGAGTCTGGAGTCCGGATTCCGGACTCAGGATTCACTGCTCTCTTTCAATTTGCAGTGAAGTATGTACATTATAGGCGCAGCTAGCTTTGGGGGCTAAGGAGTTGAAAGTATGTTATATTCCTTTGAATTGGTGCTTCAGAAGTCACAAGTGTGCTTTTCTTAATATGATTAGTACGGATTCTGGAGGTAAACAGCTGGGTGATATTATTGCTGATTTGGAAAGCATTGGCGTCTTGTTCATTAAACGTATATCTCAATGAGTTTCGAGTCTCGAGATCGGAGATTCGAGTGTTTACTGTGTGAATCTAATTAAACTATACCTGAGACCTTGTCCCATGAGCTGAGCTCTCGGTTATTAATTTAATCCTTGAACCAATTTGTTTAATCACCATTTTACCACCGTAATCCAGAAAATTAAATCCAAGATCCGGGAAGTTTCTAATCAGGTGATCTTAGGCTTTAACCTTTGGACCTCTGCATCGACTAGTTTGAGATCTACACAAATTTGAGGAAACCATAAGGAAACAATCTAGAGGTTAATAGTTAGAACTTACAAGCTTAATGTTCAATGTTTAGATTTTATAATACAATATTATTCGACTCGTAAGACGCTGTAACTCGCAAGTTGCAACTCGTAACATTCCTTTTGTATCGGTTTTTTATCGTTCACAAGTGCTTTAAAATCCGGGTCAATGTAGAAGATCAATATTACCTACCGGAATTGACTCGGGTCTTTAGATCGCGAATTATGCCTCATTTGTAGAATGTTTCCAGATTTTATCAAAGCGGATAATTTTGTTGGCGCAAAAGAAAGCCAATTCACCATTTCACGTGACAATTAGTAAAACTTTGGTGAAGATATTTGAATTTTGAAAAATGGTATTTGAATATTTGAAATGGTCTTCGTTTCTCATTTGTTTATTGACGGAGTATACTAAACTGATAAAGGCAAACTGTTTTGAAGCCTTCATAATACTGCTATAATCCAATAAGCATTCTATTTATCTCCTCACAGACACATCTAAGAAAAGCAAAGAACCTTTATCTTCAACCGCTCGCATACACGGTTAATAATAGCCCCCAGATTCTAAAATTTTGTTCCACCAATCCATCCCAAATTCCATCGATAAATCGCTAACAGCTTCAACATCAAAGACCAAGAATAACATCAATCTCAACAATGGAAAACCTAACAACAACGTCGTATACAAGATCTAAGAAATGGACACTAGGACTTATAATGCTAACAGTTGTTATTATATCATGGGTTCTTTCGTCCTTCTTGATAAACGATATTTTCGAGAAGGATAAGTACAGAAAGCCATTCTTTATCACATATCTCAACACCTCGATCTTCATCTTCTATTTGATTCCCATGGTGAAGAGCTTCATCAAGAAAGCAATTCAGGAAGGATCCTGTAAGATTTCAGATTTTGAGGAGATCTTCATGGAATACAACAACGAATCGACTAAGAACGACGAAGAAATCTCACTTACATCTGAAGAGGAAGAAGGAAATCCCAATTCCAAGCTTTCTCTCTACGAAACCATCAAACTCTCAGGCCAATTTTGTATAATGTGGTACTTGGCCAACCTAACCACAAACGCCAGTTTGAGCTACACAAGCGTGGGCTCTCAGACCATTCTTTCTTCCACGTCGTCTTTCTTCACCTTACTGGTAGGGTATCTTGCCAAGACGGAGACTTTCAACCGAGTTAAAGTCACGGGGTTGGTTCTTTCCTTTGTCGGTGTCGTGTTGATCACCAAGATTGACAGTGATGTGAATTCGGAGTTTAAGAAAACAGCCTTGTCTATCTTCATAGGAAACTCCTTTGCCTTGGTCGGTGCCCTCATGTACGGTGTTTACACTACGCTTCTCAAGTTCAAGGTGAAAGACGACTCCAGATTGAACATGAAGGTATTCTTTGGGTTTGTTGGTGTCTTCAACTTAATCTTTCTCTGGCCATCGTTGATTATCTTCAACTACACTGGTGTTGAGAAGTTCCAATTGCCCTCCTCGCCTGATGTTATCTTGATCATCTTTGTCAACTGTCTGATCACGTTTGTCTCTGACTTCTGCTGGGTCAAGGCGATGCTATTAACATCCCCGCTAACCGTCACTGTTGGTCTTTCGACGACCATTCCGTTGGCCATGCTTGGAGACTTCCTATTCAAGGGCGAGCAACTCTCGCTGATGTACTGCATTGCAGCTGCTTTGATCTGTGTCTCATTCTTCATCATCAACAAGGACGAGGGTGAAAATTAAGACATTTGTCACTTTGAATGCTGCTTACGACTTTAGATACCCTTTATAATACACGAATACATACATAAATGCATATACATACCTATTTAACTGTACTACTTTAACTTGAACTTGAAGTCACTTTGGTGCTCTGTTCTTGGTTTCAAAGGAGAGCCAACCCCCTTGATGGTAGCGATGAGGTTTGTCACTTGTGAATTGGACATTCCAATTTCGCCCTCTACTTCCTCATTTTCAACAGTTGGTTTGCTTATAAGCTTTTTCTTCGTAGCATGTTCCTTTGCAACCTTAGAAATAGATTGATTGAAAAGATCGTCATCATCATCATCGGGGTCGTCGAATAAAGAACGCTTCTTATCGGATTTGGCTCCAGTGAGAGAGGCTCTGAATAGATTGCGGACGGTACTGTCCTTTTTCGTTGTGCTGGGTAGATCTGCCTTGGGAGGAGTGTTCGATTTCAAGGGGGTTGAAACTGTATCTTTATCTGCAGTTGGTTTCTTGTTCGATACTATCGATTCGGGATCGTTGGCGTTCTTCTCAGTTTGGAAGATTGAAGAAATTTGAGCTGGTTCTAAAAGTGGGGTCTTTCTTCTAGCAGCGTCAAGTTTACTCTCTAGTAGAGCTCTGTGTCTCTTATTCGACTCTTTGATCTTCTCTTTTTCAAGATTAGAGTCCACAATTTGTTTGTTCAACTTGTTCACTTGCATCTTCAGCTGGTGGATCTCTTTTTGAAATGATTCATGATCACCTTTCGAGGATCGAAGTTTTTCAAGTTCGGTAGTCAACTTATTGATCTTGGAATCTTGATCAATTCTATAAGTGCTGGCACTCTCCGCAGCCTCTCTGAAGCCATCTCTGATGGTTGATATTAAGTTGCCTAACTCTTTCGATATTGTATGTGACTTTAGTATATGTCTTAGGCCTATTGCTGTGACTTTGTGTTGTATCCTTTGTTGTTCTAAGTTAATTAGTTTGTTGACCTCTTGACAGGCGACGTGATAATCTAGAATAGGGGTTGCTGATTCCTCTGACATTTCTCAAGTGAGCGTTAAAGTGGCTCTGTGTGCAGTTTGAGTGTTGAATTTAGTATGCTCTTAAGTTCAATACAACGGGAATGATTGTTTGCTTCTGAAAGGCTTCATGGGTACGTGTCTAATCGTGATTCCGTTTTGTTTACATTTCCCGGATATCATCATGATTCATGATCTCTTAATTTTATGGCACGTGATGTGATGTCGAATTCCAATTACGAGGGAAAATCTTCAAAAATCCCAGATATAACGAATCGGAGCTGATCAAAAGATGTATGGAGATTTTCAAAAGCATTAATCACGGCTGCCTTAGTGTTAGAAGACGTGGTTCAACTTCTTTCATGTGTTAGCTAAGGTTCTAAGGTCAACAAACCCCAATCCACCCAAGGTGGTTCCAATCAAAAGTGAACTCAGAACGACTCACATAACGACGAACAGTACGTCGTTGAGGCATTAGATTGCTCTCTGTGATCACAACAACAACAAAACAACAACTAAACAAGCATAGCAAAATTTTCCATCCCACAATTTGATTCATTGATGATACAGGGTGCGGTTATTCACAGAAATATGGATGGGCATGTCCGCAACGTTCACTACGATGCATGGGGTTTACCCTCATATCACGCAGCATTCAGTCTGGTTAATTTTTAACAAACATAGACGCTGATACTGATACAAACTGCCATTGAAATGAAGAAAAAAGTTGTGCTATATGCTATATGGACGGGTTTGAGCTAATTATTCTTGCCCTTTTTGGACATTTATAGTTATTTATGTAATACAATCTACTTTGATGTTAAAAAAAACAAAAGAGGGCCAACAACCTGCACCCTGCAGTTAGCTGGGAAATTGAAAAGATAACATGCAGATCATAGTAGTGTAAACACTCATTAACTTAAGGTCCAGTAGGAAACTCATAGCTTTTAAAGATCAGGATATATCACATTTGCTCAATGATCACTCTGCAATATCTCCTGTGGTGTTTTGTAGCACTTTTAAGCTTTGTCCAGGGTGCTATTAACGTTGAGGAAGTCATTCAATTACAAGATGATAACCACATGATCTATTTGAATCCTGGAAATATCGACTCAATTATCAACGGTATCAGACCTTACTACGTTGCAGTGTTGTTCACCACATCTGACCAGGGGCTGAACTGTGGAACGTGTGATAAATTCCTTCCTAGCTATCACAAGGCAGCTGCCGCTGTTAATGCTTTGGAGAAGTATCAAAATCTTATAATGTTCACAATCGCAGAAGTCCATGATAACAAGGAAGTCTTCAGGCAACTTAACTTGAACTCTGTGCCAAAGGTTAGGTTATATCCTCCTTCACCTAATGTCACTACAACACTCGCATCTGAATTCTATGAATACGCTGTCACTGAAGCTTCTTTTGATCCTTTACATTTTGCTAATGCCATTTCCAAGATGTTGGCAATTTCCATTGTCGTTCCACAAGACTTCGATATCACAGAGTTCTCAAGCTATTTCTTGATAACCTTCGCAGTCATTATCATCTTCAAGAAACTTGTGATCTCCAAAGCTCCTAAATACAAACTACTCCAG
The DNA here is from genome assembly GCA_030582275.1 of Waltiozyma pijperi. Lineage (NCBI taxonomy): Eukaryota > Fungi > Ascomycota > Saccharomycetes > Phaffomycetales > Wickerhamomycetaceae > Waltiozyma > Waltiozyma pijperi. The sequence goes on from JAKTWX010000338.1 coordinate 53,169, forward strand.
TTGTTCTCTGTTGCTGCAGTTTTGATGTTCGTCTCTGGTTATATGTTCACTGTGATCAGAGGTATTCCGTTCATTTCCAGAGATGAGAATGGGGAAATCATGCATTTCAGCGGTGGTACTCACTGGCAATTCGGCTCTGAAACCTTCATCATTGCTTCGATATATGCAGGTTTGTTGATATGTGTTGTTCTTTTGGCTGTTACGATTCCTGCTATCGCTGACGACACATTCAAGAGAGATCTTTTGACTATCATTGTCACGGGGCTTCTTTTCTATATTATTTGTTATCACAATGGGATTTACATGATCAAGGACCCGGATTATCCATATAAACTTCTAAGCGTTTGAGTCCTCTCGCTGTGGCGTTGGTTAGTTTGTGGGGTTGGTTTGTGGGATCATACAATCCGATCAATTGACGCATTTATACTTTGCCCATATTATATAGAGCTTAACTTAGACTATTTGACATACTCCAATATGAGACCATTCGCATAGAGGGTGTTGGTACAGCTGTAGGGAATGCTAGTGATATAATGTGGTGCTAAACTCCACGAAGATTGATATAGTCAGTTGTTCCTGGTAGTTTGAATATATCCATGAATTAGACAATAATAAATAGTTAATAAGAAAGATACAATTGAGATGATTCTCAAATTGACCAGAGAACTAAAATCAACGACATCCAGTAAAGTGATTCAGACTGTGCTTACAGATCTAATCCTTATCCTTGTTTCTACCAAACAACTTCTTTAATTTTCCACCAAAGGAGGTTTTCTTCTTCTCCTCGATATCGTTGTTCATAGGAGTCGAATGATGATGCGTAGTGAATTGAGTATTCTCACTGAAAAACCTTGTGCCTCTTTGACGATCAGCAGGTGGCATTGATTTAGCTGGTGACTGGTCCAAAACAGCATTGTTACTTGCCGATCTGAGCGTGTACTGACTTTTCGGCTTTCTAAGACCTTGATTGTTCTGAGTTCCTAACATCTTTGTGTTGATTGGCAGTTCATCTTCGGAATCAGAATCGTCAAATCTGGACTTGAATCTAGACGAACCGTTCGTAGTACTGATACTGCTTATTGGCATGGCATTGGATCTTGCGGTCGTTGGTTGCTCAGTATGATACACTGGTTGAGAAGCAATTGTACTTGTGGCCGGAGTGGCTCTTTGCTGACTGGAGGCTTGGTTTCTGTAAAATCCCAAATTGGACTCAACGGTAGCAGGACGGGTTCCAAAAGATGGGTCTCTTAAAGACTTTTTTTTGAAAGCAGAGTTGGAGTCAGCGGTTTTAACCTTTTCAAAAGATGAAGTACGTTCTGCTGGTTTGGGGATTTCATTTTTCTTCATCGTAGCATTCACCGCTGCTGCGTTGGATGCAGATTTGGTTCTTGTCTCTGCGTGTTGATAAGCTGATGGTTGAGAAACTTGAGCTGATTGTGGTCTTGCAGCTTTGGCTTTTGATGGCGACTCTTTTGGTTTACTAACCATTGACTGTGGTCTCTTCGGTTTGGTCTGAGCAAGCCCGTTGGTCTGTGAATTTGAGCGTGATCTGGAAATGTTGCCATTGCTAACAGAAGGACGAGAGTTCAACCTAGTGTTCTCTGCCGTAGTGAGCGATATGTAGGCATCTGCTGCGGCATTGTTTGGATCAGATAGGTTAATACTCGAAGACGATGTTTTGTACTTCAAGGCTGATTTCTTTGGGGCCAATGAGTCCCTCTTTGCTGTCTTCGAATTGATGGAGGATAGTTCCTGTTCGGCTTGTGTCAGCTCTGGTTCTTGTGGCGGAGTTGAGTAGATCACACTGTCAGACTCTTCAGCGAATCTCTGAGTGGTCGTTCTGGTGGTTTCAGCATCACTGGAGTATAGACTGCTAGCGACGTCAAGTTGATCGCTCGAAGAGATATTCGAGTTGTCCGTCTGCTGGCCATGAGAAGAAACGATAAGACTTGGGATCGTAGAGCGGATCTGCTGGGCCATACTGTTGGCTGGCTTCATTTCTTGCAACTCTGAAAGCTCAGTGTTCAAAGTCGAAACGTCGTTGGAAGACAATTGGGACTTGGCGGTGGATGGGACGTCATCGCTTGTGTCTGTGAGCACAGACTTGTTGTTCAAGTCCTGGTTTATTTGTTCCTCTTCGTTCTGTAACTCGGTCAGCACAAGTGCTTCCTGTTCCTTCTTCTGAGCTGTCAACTTCTCCAGTTCTTTAGAATCCTCAATGGGTGGTGTTGGATCATCTTCAAGAACGCCATCAAGATGTGCCTCGAATTCTTCGTTTGTATTAGGAAGGTCAATGTCTGTTTCATTTTCAAGGATTGTTGGACTTTCAAAGACAGCAGGAACATCTTCTGGAATTGGTTCTTCCAGAATTGGTCTTCTTGAAGCAGAGTTCAAAGAATTGAGTGATCTCAAGCTGTTTGTCTCGCTTGAGTTTGAATGTGCAGCTCTTGGTTTAGCCTGTCCGTTGTCCTTAGTCTTCTTCTTCACTGGTCTTTTTGCAGGTTGTCTGGTCTTAGAGGTGAAAGAGGTAGCACTTTCGGATTCTTCTTCAATTGGGACCTCAATGGTGATAAGACCATGAGGGCCTGGAATGTGTCTCTTTTGCGTTTTTGGCTTGACTCTAGGAGGCAATACAATGGTGGAACCGTTTGATGTGGAAAAGGAATTGGATTTGGCAACCGGTGTTGATGGAGTTCTTAAAGAGGTCCTTCTCTGACCTATGGACATCAGACTGCTGGTACGTGACATTGTGGCTTTGCCATTCTGGAGACTGGATCTTTGAAGACTTGCAGTTCTTTGTAAAGAGTTTGACCTTGGGATTGGTTGGCCTGTCTTCAATGCTTGTCCAATTGCTGTTGCAGCGGCAAGTGCATTTGAATTGACATCGAGGGTGTTCTGTTGTATAATCAATGTTAGTGTCAACTTTTTATCAAATCCTTCGACTAAGATAATTATCATTACTTACATGACCTGGGAGAGGACCGACCTCTACAATCCTACTTTTTCTTCTGGATCCGAACATTTCGATTATTATTGTTATTACTGTTGTTTTTGTTGTCGTTGTTGATTAGCTGAAGTTGAGTTAGACTGAAAATGTGGGTCCTGGAATTGTGCCTGAACTACTTTACTTGAAATTGAGCTCTGTTTTGAAACCAACGCACCTGTTAATTTATGCCAAAGGTTGAAAGGTTGCCTTGCGACTTGAAACTCGCCGCCGAGCGCAGCTAACCAGCGGACAGATATTTACGCTGTGAAAGTCAAGCTTAGGTTTGTCGGGAAATCACTCCACGCGTAAATTGTGGTCCGGTAGCATTGATTTCCAATTTGACGCTCGGACATGCAAGTCGGTTACCCAAACTTCGATGTATCATGTATGTCCTTCAACGGAGATCACAAAGAAAACAGAAAGATGGACGCAAGGATCACTCGTCAGTACTTTGATTTATGGACTCAAGGACTCAAGGATATATCATATTAACCGTAAACACAAAGTCTGTCCATCGACACTTTTATTTTATGTAACTCTACAAAGTATTCAGAATTTGAATCTAGTAAAATGCCCCTCAAATTTTGTCTCCACGGTCGACCCGACGTCCGTCTACCGTTTAGTATCTAAACCCCCACCCCCTAGTCCCATTCCCGAAGGTCCGCCTCTCAAAATCAAAATTTGAAACTTGCGTTTCGTCGCATGAATTGGAAGGATGTTGCAAATGAAGAAAAGGGACAAAAATTTAACGAGGTTTTTGAGTTATGGACTTTTGTCCAAATTATTTGCTTTGTTTCCGGAAACCACCAGCTAGCAAACAACGAGTTTTGTCCCGACTCCAGACATTTGAATACAAAGAAGAAACCTTAACGTCGCATACTAATGACTAATGATTTATTTTCTGTTATTTAACTTATAGTGGATTCGCTGATAATCGCATTTGGTTACCAGTTAAACTAACCCTTTTTCTTACAAAATGTGGCTACTTTGTTGGACAATATTTAAAGTAGAAGCCCAAGCTAATTTCTTAGACGATTTTTTAATTTCAATTTCAAATCATCAGTATATCTTCGAATTCCGAGCCTCGAGAGTCTTTATTTCGTGAAGTTTTCTGGTTTTAGCCTTCTATAGCTGGCTTCAGTGCACTCTGATCGATACTGTAGCTTACTGGTTAAAGCTTAAAAGGGCCAAAACTTTGGAGCAGGAGCTGAATCTCTTGATGGGATAATAAATTTTTGTGTTTGTACATATACCGCTTTTTTTGATTTCATAGCAGAAATATTACAGTGTCCTAGATACGTCCAATCTCTGTGTATTGCTGAATCAAAGTTGGCAAAACCCCTCAAAATTTTAAATTTTGGTAAATTTATATACTTCTATCGTTTTAACACTTGAAATTACAATGACAGTCGAGTATAAGAGTTTCAATGAACAGAAACCGGGCCATGCATTTGGCTTGATGGATGAAGAATGCTGTTGTGAATACGAGACAACGGCTATTTGCCAATGAAATTTCAAATTCTCAACCCAGACGTGGACAGGTCACATGACATCATATATATGGATATATAAGACATTTTTTCAAATTTTATTAGCTGCTGGCAAATCTTCAACAATTCTCTCTTATTCGCACCTGTTATAGCTGAATGTTTCGGTTAAGAAGACTTTTCGTACTTATATATGGGCCGTTTGAAGTGATCTCCTCTTGATCGCGAGTTGTAAGTTGGATAGTTCACGAATGGATATATGATAGCCATTGTTAGGTAGACCGAAGATCTTTGTTCACAGGTGATTTCAATCCGGCTATTAAAGACAAATGGAATCAAACTCTCCTCTTCTTAGCTTAGAATCGAGATTTGAGCTTTCCAAACTCTTATCGGGAAGTTTCTTGTCTAGCTAGAATTTAATTTTTGCAAACCCGTTACGTTTTAACTGGCTTTAATCCAGTGATACAGTAATCTTGTCCAAGAGTATATTTATAGTAATTAACTTGTAAAAATGTCACAATTGGCTTTTCTGTGGGTTTGTAAGTTGTTAGAACACGCTAGATCCTACAGAATTCAGAGTTTCAGAGCTCGGATCTATTCATCTTGGTTCATTTTCCACGGGTTTTCTCTCGGCCGTGACTCGTGAACTTCACAAGCTGTCAACAACTACAACGCCTGTCCACTTCCTTGTTATGCACCATGCACGTCTCTCATGTGGTATGTAGAAACGGCGGCAGATCTGTATGATCCAGATTTGTATGGGTTCAAAGTTCCGAGCAGC
>JAKTWX010000339.1:0-21665 GCA_030582275.1 Waltiozyma pijperi
TTCCCTTGTTGGCTGTGTTGTCAGAGGTCTTCAAATCACCGAGAAACAAAGAGGAACCAGAACCAGAACCAGAGACAGAGACATCGAAGGACAATTTGCCGTTATCGGAGAACCATTCATTCTCATCGGCAGACCATTTCAACCCGTCAAAGACATAGTATTCGTCACCTTGCAGAGTGACATTGGAGATTTTGGAGATCGATTTCTGGTCCGCGACATCGAAGCTGAACCAAGTGCCGTTGTATTGGGCAACTGGACCCAAACTGTCACTGCCACTGTTTGTATCGTTGAATTGACCAGCGACAATGAACCCCTGATCATCACTTAGGACCATAACGTCGTTCACAGCGCCATTAAGACCATCACCTGGGAGTTGCTGTGTCTGCGTGTTTGTCATGTTGGTCAAATCCAAGAGGAACAAGTTATCACCGTACTCTTCAGACTGGAAATCACCAGCAACGATCAAAGTCTTTGAATTGTTGTAAAGAGCCAATCTGACATTAGCATCATCCGATAAAGAGGACCCCAATTGGTTCAACGTGGTGTTACCGACAGTCGAGCCAGCGGTGATGTTTGACCAATCCAAAGTGGTGAAATTGGAAGGGGAGTATTGGAAAACACCGTTCAAGTTCAAAGTGCCATTGTTATTGACAATTTCATCGATTTCAAGCGTCGTCACACTGATTCTATCGGCCACCAAAGTGATGGTTGATTGGTCTGGTAAGATGGCCGAATGCAATCTCATTTCAATTCTTGGTGCGTGGTCCAAATTTCCGTTGAAGATCGAATCGTATTTCTCCTCGTTATTGTTCTGATAGATCAACTGAGTGCTCAAAACATCTTCAGAACTGTCATCGATCACAGTGACGTTCACAATACCACGTGTGGAGCAGCTGTTATCACCCAAGCAACCCGGCGTGTACATCAGGATCGAGTATTGGCCCGCATATGTGATGTTTGGGTAAAAATTCACACCGTATTCTTGAGAAGAACCAGCATCATCGTTGACCAAGTATTCACCAGAGGAGGAGTCGACCCACCCAGAGCCGATAGTGCTTGCTTTGGAGTAGTTTGAAGATAAGTCACAGGTAGGCTCGTTGAACTTGTTGACAGCGAAAGTGGAGAACAGAGACTGATAGATTTGGAACCCAGCGAACCCAACACTTGAACCATAGGAGCCCAAAATTTGGAAAGTCAAAGCGCTGACATCCAGATCATTGACGAATCCAAACTCAACGTACTGTTTCGTGGTGGCTAGGGTGGTTTCTTCGAAAGATTGGACCGCTGAATTAGACCCCATAGAATCTAAATATGAGGAGTTGAACATCGGGCACCAAGCATCACAATGCGAGAGTTCCCCACTGGAAGGGTCAACGTACGTCAAGTTCATGATACCGTTGGCTGGAGCCGTCTCTAGTCTGAACAGAGAGATGGCACTGTCCTCGTCTGTTGACTGATAGATACGGATCTTGGAAGGGTACATCGTGTATGGCAGTTCGATGTTGATGGTACCAACACTTGAACCACTGGCACTCCACACGTCGTTTTCGCTTGAAGGACACGAGATTGTTCCGTCAATAGAGACACCATTGGATGCTGACAGCGTGGCGTATTTCAAACTCGCCAGTTGATCTGTCTGCACGGAGACATTGGACATGTTATAACTGGAAGTTAACAACTGAGGAAGCCCCAAATCGTTGAATTGCCCACCAAAGAGAATGTCTCCATTTCCGTTCAGCTTGACAATGGAGTTGATCTGACTCTGCTCATTGAACCCTGCGAAGGGCAAAGAGTTCAAAGACGAGCTGGTCATGTTGTAAAGCAAGGCACCGTACGTCTCGTTGTACTGTAAAGAAGTCCCACCAAGGAAAATCACCTGTGAATCCTCGTCATAAAGCGCCGTCGTGACGTTACCAGAGATCTTACTCTCAGGATCTATGCTCTGACAGGAACCTGACGTGGTGTTGAAGATGCAAGGCCCTGATACCGTCTGTTGACCAATCTGGTTGAACTGGCCAAGAAGTAAAGCTTGAGTGTTGTTTAAAGAAATGATATCTGTTATGGTGCCATTCACTTCGCCATAAGTGTAATACTGGTTCTCTGACAGCACGGAGTACAAGTTGTTCGTCAGCGTGTTCTGATTGGTGAAGTTTGATTGACCCATGTATCTGTACACGGAATATGCGTTGAAGTCACCAAGATATGCGATTTGATCATCTTGAGAGGAGGAAAGATCCAATTGAGGTTCTTCAATTGTCTGAACTTGCTGTGAGTTTGAGAAGTGTGTGTGAAGGAGAAGAAGGGATGTCAGTGTCAGCTTGGTTACTGAGGGTAGTTGGAATATCATCTTGAAATGTGTGTGGGAGAAAAAATGCTTTAAAGAATGCTCGTTTGGTTATCTGATTTTGAGGAGTAGCTGTTAATAAAGCGAATGTAGTTTGGTGAAGAATGAAGAAATGCAAGAAAACTTTGATGGATAGATCAGATCTATATAGCAAAGAGCAATCAACAGATGGACTCTGAGCGAATGAATGAGTGTATACAGTTAGAAATGTGTTAGAGAAAGAGCTCTATTTGTAGACAACTCATTTATTTCAAATAAACCTTTCTTCTCAAAATAAACGCTTTCAAAAAAACAGCTACAAATCGACACGCGATAGCCGCTCAGGGTTCCTGGAAGGGGAAATATTCGCGGAATTATACAAGGGTGATCCTTTCATCGGGTTTGTTTACATTTTTCCTTGTTGATCGATTTTACTTTTACTATTTGAAGAGTGGCTACTGGCGGTGTTGATCATTGATCATAGATTTACCCTTATATATATGAAAGACTTCAATCAGGGGAAGTGATTCATAGTAGTACCGTAATACTACTGGATAGATGTAGAAAGTTTTTGGCATTCGTGTTCTGAGAACTCCAATTCCCTAAAATAGCCGAAAAATAGATTTATTTTCAGAAATGTCCGAATTAGGAATGTGTGTGGGCCAAGTTAAACTATCATGATAAATATGTTTCTTTATTCAACAAAATCACTGTACCACCATACAATAATATACTATATCAGCTCATCTAAGCGATGAAGCTCTTTTCAATACCGTCAACAAGTTCTCTGTAACGTCTTTGAGTCTCAGCTTGATCCAAGAAAATCTTATACTTAATATTCAACAATTGTCTATCTGGCGCAGTCTCAGGACAAGGATTGACAACTTTACCACCGCCTGATAGTTTGATCATCACATCCCATAGCTCGTCATCGATTTCTGAGTCCTTCTTATGAATCTTGGAAGACACTTCTGTGTTTGGTTTGAAAGAAATGGTCTGTTCTTCATCCGATGAATCTTCTTCATGTTCTTGCTGTTGAGATAGCTTAGAGCCAGAAGAAGGACCGCCTGACGTTGCTGGAGTTGCAGGTGTGATTGGGAACGGGAAACCCACATTCCCAATAGCGCTGATGTTGGAGGTGGAAGCCGTGGCAGATGGAGCAGTGTAAGGAGAAGCCAAGTCCTGTGCCTTGTTCAAGCTCTGACTCAAAGGCTTCAAATCACCAGGAAGTTTGAACCCGGAATGGGAATGAGTTCTGGCTTTCTTCTTATTCTTAATGGCCTCCTTAGCAGCCACAGCACCTAACAAAGCAGCACCAAACACAACAGCAGAGTCGATGTATCTTGGAATGACAATTGGCAAACCCGTGCAGTCAGCCAACAATCTCATCAACAACCCGTTACGGCATTGGCCACCTGACATGAAGATCGAACTAATCCTGTGCCCAGCTTCAGTCATCTTCTCCACAATTTGTCTTGTTTGCTGCGCGATAAACTCACAAGCGGCCAAATAAGTAACAGCCAAGTCATCAACAGACGTGTCCATTGATTGGCCCACGATGGCTGCCTTCATTCTTGGGTCGGCAATTGGCGATCTGTTACCATGGTAATCACCGTAGAAGAACAAATGCTTAGCCAAAGCAACAACGGATCTCGTGTTTCTCTCAGAGGCCAAAGCCTCTAACCTGGCGTTAAGATAGTCAAATTTGGAGACGTTGGAAGCATCAGCCAATCTTGCCAACTCGGAATAAGCAGGGTGTGTGTTCAACACATGTGCCAAGAGAGCACCGGTGCAACTTTGACCACCTTCAGCTAGCCAAAACCCAGGAGAAATAACATCTCTGTAAGGACCCCAAACACCTTCAACAAAGATCGGATCCTTAGATAGCACAATGTGACAAGTCGAGGTACCTGCCACAGCGGCTAATCTACCCGCAGAACGATCAATCCCGATTTTATTCTTATCGTTTTCAACTAAACTTGCGATTGGGATATCTGTTTGTGCTGCAACGGTACCAACCCAACCAGCATAGGCATCAATGACCCCTGAGCCAACAAGACATTCCGTGGATAGCCCCAACTCTTCAGCTGATTGCTTGGACAATGGGCCAACAACTTCACCAGCTGACAACCAAGTGCCGCCTAAATCTGGAGAACCACCCAATCTTCTGAAATTATCTTCAACTAATTCTGGTAATTGCACCTTCTCAAGGAATTCCTTTGACCAACCATGCACGGAACCTTCGACACCTGGTGGAACAAAACCTTGCTTACAAGTAGTCGAACAGTAAGAACGAGCTTCAGAACCTGTGGCTTTGTGGGTTAGGAAATCTGCCAAGTCGTAAAACTTAGCCTTCTTGAACTGATCAGATGGCAAATTATGCTTCAACCATTTGATCTTTGGCAATTCCATCTCAATGGACATTGTCCCACCAACGTACTTCAAGCATTTATCACCCGTGGCGTTAATCTCGTTGGTCTCATCCACAGCACGATGGTCCATCCACAAGATAATGTTCTGGTCTGCGTTACTGAAATCAGGACCAACGGCAAACGGGGAGTCGTCACTCTCATTGATCACAGCAAGCGAACAAGTCGCATCAAACCCAACACCTAGGATCTGTGAAGGATCAACACCAGCGTCTCTAACTGAAGATTTAACACAGTAACAGATGGAATTCCAAATCTCAGTGGTTGATTGGGTGATGTAATCAGGCTTCAACTCTTGTCTGGTGATTGGTCTTTCAGCCATAGCAAGGATATTACCCAATGCATCCACAACAGCAGCACGTGCTGAGCCGGTACCAACATCAACACCAACGTAAAAGACACTGGTATCAACAGAGTTTGGATCTTTTAAAAGAGCCATTTGATTAAGTGTCATTGATGAACGTGAGCGTAAGTTTCCTGAACTAGATGACATTTTTGATTTGTGGGGGTGGCAAATTTGTTATAAGCTTGAACTGGAATTTGTAAGGTAGTAAAATTGTCTTTGTGTGTGGTTAAATTCGATCAAATGTTGCTAGTTAATAGAAGGTCTAAAGACTTGAGGAATTGTCAATCCATTTATACTTTGTGGGTGAGCTTTCACTTGAATTAATGTTACTTTCATAACATAATTAGCAACACTATCTCCTATGATATCATACCATAAATTGTGCCGAAATTCCGATAATCTTCTCGCATATACAATTACGTAATCCTGCGGCAAGAATCCGAATTCCGAGAGTGAATACATGCCCAGCTCACGTGATAAATGAGAAACAATTTTTTGAGAAGACCGGAAGTCAACAACAGCATACAATTTCGCAGGACCTTGTTTCTCGTAGCGATGAAGCTAGCGCCTTTTTGATATCTCAGCTTAGACTTTTAATTTATTGGCACATAAACAATTGGAAAAAAATAAATAAACACACAAGCGCTAAATTCAAGCTTCAAGAGTACAAAGGACCACAGACTTGTACAAATATAGTGTCTTTCCATCAAAACAAACCCTCCTGAACCAAATAACTTCACAAGAGTCAAAAAGCAAAAGGACGATTACCCACTATCAAATCAAATCAAATGAATCGAATTCGACCATACCATGAGAGAGATTGGCTGTTTACAATCGAAGAGTTGAACAACAGTCCAATGATAATCAACCAGAAGAACACGGATCCGGAGATGGCGAAGAAGAATGAAAACAAGCTTTACCACAAGATATCCTGTTTGATTATCAAAGCTTGTAGAAGACTTAACGTGTCAAATTCAGTGGTTCCAATGTCTCATGTCCTACTTTATCGTATACGACAATGCTTGCCACTGCAAATCCAAAACATGACCCATATTGCCGCCATAGTGATACAAATCTCCGCAAGACACATGGACAACAGAGTGTTTTCAGACAAATTATTTCAAGTTGTGCTTCAAACAAATCAAGATCTTTTCTTCAACAACAAGGCCTTAAACCTGACACCGATGCTCATCGACAACAAGAGCAAAGAGTTCCAGGCATTCAGAGACGAGTACGGCGCAAGAGAGAAGAAGTACATTGAGATCTTGAGCTTTGATTTCCACATCGCAGACCACACGACCCTTGTGCTTGGACTTGGATTGAACAAAGAGATGTCACACAACATCAGAGCATTGTTCGAGAACATCGTGCTCACACAGATTTGCATCGTGTACGACCTCGAGGAGCTAGTCTCGCTCACAGCAGGCTTGGGGTTCATCTTGAAACAGTACAAAGTGGAAGATTTCCCTGCAAGCATCCACGTCACTTCCAAGTACCTCTATGAACTTGCTCTGTTCAACGAAACGGTCCAGTATTTCTACAACACGGAGGGAATGTTCATCGCAAACCACTCCTACTCTGCCAGTATGTTTGGCGCCATCACCAAGGACACCATCACGGAGTACTTCAAGTCCATCAGATGTTCCCCAGAGAGAGAATTGGAACTGGAGAAGGAAAGCCAGAAAGCCCAGGAGGAAATCGACGATAGTTACAGACTGTACTACGATAACTATGACCCGCTACGTCCTGAAAGCACGTGGATTCCGAAGAAAGTTGAAGTGAGATCGGATTGGGGAAGTCAGCAAAATGATGAATGGAGAGATGAAAGTCGTTATCACAATGAGCAGCACAATCAGTACCACCAACAGTATCAGAATCAGCAGCACCATCAGTATCAACAGCACAATCAAAATCAGTATCACAACACAGACAGAAACAGAAGACAGATTGCCCCTCCAACAGCACCTGCCGCCGTCAGTTCCACCACTTCCAGCTCCACTGCTCCTTCAAGAAAACCATTCAGCATGCATCATTTCAATGGTCAAACCACTACAGAACCTCCACAGGTCCAAACACCAGTCACTTCTGCTTCTTTGGGTCTCAGATCTGGTCCTACATTCTCAACAATGTCATCAACGTCGGACCTTGTTAAAACTCCAATCATAAAGAAGGGACCACCTACACTTTCCAGTTTGGTCAACAACAGAGCTAAGGCGCCTATCCCAACTCATCAAGAATCACCGGGATCCAGCTCGAAGTTGAAGCCATTGGATATCAAGAACGCCACTGTTTCTATGAGACTGCAAGCTATGGACAGAGATGCCATTTCTCAGCAAGTTCGCAAGGCTTTTGTCAAGTTGAGACCTTATTTCTGTGTCCCTGCTTCTGTTTCCGATAAGAAGGTTCATAAATTTACAAGTTCCGTCGGTGAATCGATCAAGGCTAAACATTTCAACATGATCAAGAAACCCCAACCTTCTTTAAACACTGTTAAGACCAGCGAGAAAGATGTTCAAGATCAATTAACCCTTGGTATGGGTCTTGAACCACTTACAGGTAAGAAAAGACCCCAACCACAGAATTTTGCATTACCAAGATCAAAGCTTACTAGAAGTTCTCACGACATTAGCACTGATTTAATCAAAGAAAATGGGGAAAACAACGATTCTTCAGTTTTAGAGAAGAAGGATGAGGAGGAGAAATTACAAGATCAATCTTGGTTACAAGATCTCAGTGATTGCAGTGATATTGAGTTTTGATCATGATAGCTGTGTCTTAGTGTAAATATAAAATAAAATCAAATTGTGTTCAATATTTATTATAATTCATCAATTTAGATCATATAAATAACGTTAGATAATATCATAAAGCAATACATAATAGCTAGCTAGCGAGTCTGCTGCTACCCGATCATTAGAACAAAGACAACAAAGACAAGATGAAAGAAGCACCAATCAATCCACCGATGGAACGGTTCAATTGTTGAGCATCGTTCTTAGCAACAGTACCAGTAGTAGCAGCGGTGGCAGAAGCGGTGGCAGAAGCAGTGGCAGAGGTTCTAGATCTTGAGATGGTTTGAACAGTACCAGTGGTAGTTTGACCTGAGCCAGCAGCGGACCCTGAAATGTTGATAGTCCCCGTACCGATGAATTCAACATCACCGGTACTTGTAGCACCAGAGGCAGAACCAGTGACACCCAAAGTTTGAGAGTAACCGGAGGCTTTGGTAGCGGACGGTATGGTAGAGTCAGAGACTGCTTCGATGTCTTCAGAGTCTGTGTATTGGACTTGAGCCAATGCGATTTCCAAGTTTTCCAAATCGTAAACGACGTAAGCGGATCTAAGGAAGGAGTCACCCATGATCAAAGAATTGTCACCACTGTCCATGATGGCCAAGACACACTGTGTGGAGGTGGCAGATAACAAGAAGTTGGTCAAAGGAGCATTGATCTCGACACCCTGGAAGGAGAAAGTGATGTTCTTGACGTTGGCAGTGGAAGTTGGACAGGACATCATGTAGTAGCCGTATCTTGAGGAGTAAGTGGCACCGACAGAAGAGGCAATCTTGGAGATCAAAGCAGAAGGAGCATAGGTCAAGGTGGTACCGGAGTCCAACAAGGCAGCGTATTGGGTGGAGGAGAGAGTGTTACCGTTGTAAGAGACACCGGACAAGGTGACCTCTAACTTGATTGGGCTGGAGTAGCCGTAGCTGGCAAGAGTGTTGATGACTGGGATGGTTTGCAAAGAGCCGGTGTACTTGGCGTGATCAACACCACCAAAGAGAATGCTACCGGAAGAAGCATCGTCTGAGTTCAAGTACAGGGAGTAAACGGTTCTCTTGATCAACCCGTCTTGAACCAATTTGACAGGCAAGTTGGCGTAAGTGTAAGAGCTGCTCTTGGATAAGGCACCGGCACTGGTGGTCTCCAACCCTTCCAAACCGATACCCAAGACACCAACTGTGGAGTTAGTCTGACTGGCAACGGCGAAGGATAAACCCTCAACAGATAAGCCTCCGATTTCTAAAGTGTCGACACCCCAGGTACCAAGAGCAAAAGTAGTGTCACCGTAAAGAATGTAGAACTCTGTGTTGTTGGACACAAAACTGCTGGATTGCGAACTGTCAAAAGTACCATAGGAACTACAATCAATTGTAGCTTCAGAAGATGAAACACGGACAGAAGTGGCAGCCTTGTTGTTGAAAGATTCAGTGGCGATTAAAGCTTCGACAGCTTCAGAGTCGGATTTTTGCGTTTCAACCTTGAGACCGCTGTAGAACTCTTCATCGTCCAACTTTCTGAACTTAGAAGAAGAAGAAGAAGACGAAGAGGCACAGTAAGGATTGTTAGAGCCAGTGACCCAAAGATCAGAGGAACCAGTGTCAACCAAGACAATGACCTCTTGGTTGTTGGAGCCGATCTGCAAGGTGACAGAGTAGAAAGTGCTTTGGTTTTCAAGCGTCATCTCGACAGTGTCGTCTTCACGTTTAACCAAATCAAAGACCGGATCAACTAATTGTCCGTTATCCCTTTTGAATTTGTTGGCTTTGGCTTCTTCAAAAGAGGAACCTCTATAAACGTCAAACCCAAGGCTGTGGTACCCCAAGTTCTTGGCAGAGACAAGTGGCGATAATAAGGAAGCAGCAAGGACTGATAATTTGGAATAAGCAACCATTTTGGGCACAGTTAAAGATACTTCGATGAGGGTTATAAGATAATAACTGGGAGTATGGCGATTGAAATGATCCTAACTTGTGTGTTCTGTTTTTATTTTCTTTTCTTTCTTTGATTGGAAGAAAAAAGAGAGCTCAGATTGAGTTGGAGAATCTTGATTTGTTTTGGTTTTCAAATGAGAGAGTTTATTGAAACTGCTCGGATTTTTTTATCGGGTAATGTCAAGTTAAGAACTGAGAGATCTCTAGCTCTATATATGCTGAAATGAGAGGAAGGTGAGTGGCAAGGAGAACGAATGAAGATTCAATTACCAAGGAGCCGATTGAAAACTGAAAACTAAACTTGCTGGGCGACGGTTGAAGTTTGAACCGCGTGTAAATTTAGATGAATTACTGTAGCTAGTTAAATTCACAAGCTGAGCTGTGACACTTTCAAGTTCTGCGCCTTCTTGGTTAGTAATGTTGCGCGAATCATTAATTACGTACGCGCGCCTTTTATATTGGCACTGACATGTGGCACAGTATGGCTGATAACCAACAGGTACACAGTGTACCAGTCTCCACTAGTAGTACTGTACAAGTCATGAGTACAGAGTTGACCTTTGTGTGAATTAGAACCAATTTGTCACTGTTATTGAAAGGTAGAACATTGAGTCCAGCTTTGAAGTCAAATCACGTAGGTTCCACGGGTCTGTTCATGGTTTGAACTTGTGTAAGCTCATGTCTCTTGAGCCCTGAATATAAGGGCACGTGATCGTCTGACGCCGGATAACCCTTTGCGGCTTTAGAGTGCGCGAATTCACTAGAAATCAGTGATCTGCTGCATAATTTAACGGATTTACCTTTCAATCAAAGGTGTCAAAGTTCTGTCAAAACTTAAAAGATCCTAATAGTTCCAAGAAAGGCTATATTGTTGGCGTCATACCTAGTAAATTATCCAAAGTCCTTGACCAATAGTTCCCAAAGATCAATTAATTTCCCGCAGTAAGCTTGTCAGAATCCACGTGTTGACAGTACTAGTATAGAAGGCGAATTAAAAGAGTCATTCTTTAAATCAGCAACGACAAACAATCATCAACAAAAGTCATCCAAACTAAACAACAATATCTATGGGCTCAATAATATCTCTACCTATTCAGTTTGTGGGCACATGGGCAGCCAGTTGTTGCGGTTCGTTATGCTTTTCCTTAGTGTCCAAATCCGCAGTTAGCATTGGTTCTAGTTTCTCCACAAGATTAAGTTATGCTTTCCTTCTTTTAATCAATTCACTTATATCATGGATGATGTTAAGTAATTTTGCAATATCGAAATTAGCATGGATAGTCCCCAAATACAACCAATGTGAAGGGATAGAATGTGGGTTCTATGCCATTCATAGATTGAACTTTGCCCTTGGTTCCTTTCATTTACTCCTTGCTTTGTTACTCATTCAAGTCAATTCAACTACAAATCCAAGAGCAAACATTCAAAACAAATTCTGGTCAGCTAAGTTCCTGTTATTGGCGCTATTCGTGATCTGTTCTTTCCTCATTAATGATAAATTCTACATCTTTTGGTCCAAATACGTCTCTGTCTTCAGTGGTGCTTTATTCTTACTTATTGGGTTAGTGTTATTAGTGGATTTTGCCCACGAATGGGCTGAGAAATGCATAGAACATGTCGAGATGGAAGATGAGGACTCTGACATGTGGAAGTATCTGCTGGTGGGTGGTACGTCTGCAATGTACGTGGGAACTATCACAATGACCATCTTAATCTACGTGTTCTTTGCCTCTAGTGGTTGTTCAATGAACCAAGCCGCCGCCACCATCAACTTGATCATGGTGTTCATTACCACGGGCCTGTCAGTGCACCCAACTATCCAAGCATACAACCCTAATTCCGGTCTCTCTCAGGCTTCGATGGTTGCTGTCTATTGCACTTACTTGACCCTTTCAGCATGTGCTTCAGAACCAGACGACAGACAATGTAACCCATTGGTTAGATCCAGCGGTGCTAGAACCGCCAGTATCGTTCTAGGGGCTATCTTTACCTTTGTCGCCATTGCTTACACCACAACCAGAGCTGCTGCTAATTCTGCCTTCAATTCCAACTCCAATAAGATCTCCATCAATTACGACGAACCTTTAAGCACAAATGTCATTAGTTCTGAACCAAGCAGAAACGAAATGAGACTGCAAGCCATTAGAGATGCCGTTGCTGTTGGTGCATTACCTGAATCTGCCCTAACTGATCAAGGCTGGCTTTATGATGAAGACGAAGACGAGGACGAAGAAAGAGTCACTGTCAAGTACAGTTACACTCTATTCCATATCATCTTCTTCCTTGCAACACAATGGATTGCCATCTTGTTAACAATGAATGTCGAACAGAGTGATGTAGGATTTGTTCCAGTTGGGAGAACTTACTTTTACAGTTGGGTTAAGATCGTCAGTGCCTGGATCTGTTATGCTATTTACCTTTGGAGTCTTTTGGCTCCTGTCGTTGCACCAGAGCGTTTTGGCTACTAATGAAAGGAACCTCATCGAACTTCAATTATTTCTGTATCATTAAATAAAATAGATATTGTTATGTATAGCTAGTCTAATTATATTACATGCTTCAACCCTAATTTCAGGTTCAAATGATCACGAATGGCTTCAATGGCTTCAGGATTGTTGAGTTTCAAATCATCCTTAAGAGACGAAAAATAGAATCTGATCAAAACACTTCCAATGTCTTTATCATCTTTAAAATGGTGATTTCGCTTTTCAATTCTCTTGGTCCAATTAAACTTGAGCTTACCATCGGCGTTTTCATCCCATTTTAAATCAAAGACAGGAGTCAATGAAAACCTCTTCATTGACTTGTTGGTGAATATGACACTCTTCTCAGCTGCCTTTAGCCTCGATTCCACGGCAACTAAGTCGTCAACATGTCTTCTATTCTCCTCCACCATTCGGAGTAAACCTCTAGGCATTGTATAAGATCTGGCATCAATAGACTCTCTGTTACTACTTCTTAACTTTCTGAAAGTCTTGAAGAAATTGAATGCCCAAATGGTTTTCATACTGATCCCACCGTACAACGATAATAAAGTCAAGATAGCGTCATAGATAGGAAAAACACCAAAATCATCCAAAGGTTTAGTATTGATCACTAATATGTACATCCTGATAATCTCCTCAATGAGCTCCTCAATGTCGCTATCAACTTCAGTGATCGAGCCTTCATGTTTGCTGTATATCATGTGATGCAATTTAAGATATTTTAAGTTCCCTAAGACAAGGAAATAGGTCTCCAATCTCCCCAATAACCTCTCATTGGCAGTATCTATGGAGTTACTTTGCCTCATTATCAAAGTTATCATCCGGTCTATGTTTGCGATTTGGAACTCATGCTCTCTATTTTCAGGGTCAACTTGTGAAAGAGTGTAAGCAGATAACAACATGAAGGATCTTATGTTCTCATAGCTGAAAGTATCAATGATAGAAGCTGCATCATTAGATGTGGGATCTTCTGTGGAGCTAGAGAAATGGTTTCTGTGGACTATTTGAGATATTCTTGAACAAAGTGTAACCAACATATCAAACTGTCTTCTGCATGGATCCAACTCTCTCAAACTTCCCTGCGAAAGGGTAAAGAATTGACAAACTGTTTCAACTTTAACAAACTTAACCAACGCTGTTAGACTTGTCATATCCATAACCATCGTCAGAAGTTGGCGATTTTCTTCTTCATCTTCCTCACTACCAGTACCGTCTTTGAGTTGAAACAATTTAGAGATCAACAATTCATTTTCTGCGCCTAAACGGTAAGAATGTTCATAAAGCGTAGTCAATGAGAAAGATGTCTGATTACTGAATTCACTAGCAGCAGATTCCAACGGCATCAAATCCATAACCGCCAGATAAAGCCCATCAATGTTTTGAAACATGGTGTCATTGACAATTGCCGGATCTGTGATCATCTTGTACCTGATCAATCTTGATTTGAAAGAATTAACATCTGACAGTTCATCATCAAGATCTTCTGATGGCAAAGGGACGAACTCTTCTTTGAAATCTTTAAGTTGTGTCAATTTCTCTAGTAACCCAGTCAATTCACTTTGAGTTTCAATCTTATGCATCATCAAAGCCACATCTGAGTTCAATTTTGATTTGAGGAAACCTAAAAGTAGGAAAACATAGATAAGATCCTTATGTTCAATTGGACATGTCTCACAAGCAACACTGATTTCTCTTAACCCAGGACCCAATTGTAAGGATTCTATCAAGGTCAAACCTAAGATGGCTCTTTCAACAGCGTTAAATGTGGTTATGTTTCTCTTGGAAAGGATCTCAAGAAGCAGTCTGAACTTTCCTGAGTGGTTAATTGTTAGTAGTGAGAGCGTATAAAGACAATGGAGTGTTAGACTATGGAAACTTACCTCTAGCAAACAATGATGGCAAATCAGGTCCTATGATCTTTTGAGATTCAAGGAGCACATAGTTTGTCCATATCTTCTCCTCTGGATCCTTTATCTTTAGTAAGGAAGTCATGTAGTGTGATCTGTTGTAGCAGTTGGACAAATGAGCAAATGGATCGTGAATCGTTAGGGATTGTAAGCCTAGTTTGGTGGGCTGATAATAGTGATCCTCATAACGATATTCATCATGGGGCGCTTAATTTCTACAAACCTGTGAAAGATCCAGCGTCTCCAGCATAATATTTAGGGTTTATAGAATTATTAGATTATAATCTGCAGAATTCAATTTTCAATTTCAGTTTCAAATCCGGGGAAAGATCACCTGACCTCAAGCTAAAAAATAAAAGTGACACAAATCATAATAATTTTTTTTTCAATTCCGGACTCCGAGTTTCCATATTTAGCCAACACCGGTCCGCAGTCCGTTGTCGGCTTTAATTTCCTTTGAATTTAATTAAGCTGTACGGTGATGCGGAATCTATCAACAATCAAATTAAAGTTTATACGTTATAACTCGCAAGAGATCTTATAGATAACTGTATGGAATGTACGTTGAAAGTGAACAATTCTTCAATCACGCTCGATGATTGGTTCTTTTCTTCAACATTGTGTGGACCACTGCCGCTGGTACTGCAAAGTAATGGATTTGCATTTATGCAGATGTCAAAAGCCGCACAACTTTATAAGAATTCCCGAAGCAAAGGAATGTGCATTTGAAGCAGCATCAGAAATCAGGAATTAGCTTGCAAGTTGTTTGATGGCTGATGAATTCTTGAATGAAAAATTAAACCTCAAACAGGTCTAAAGATCTGTTGCAAATGAAAGAATCTATGAAAGTTCCGGTGAATTGAGTTCGAGAGAGTGGTCTCCCGAACCATACGAATTAGTAGACCGTAGTACCTATTTGTACCTCAGAATGTCCTCCATCCAGATTTGAAAGACTGAATAAAGCTCATGCAACAACGCCCGTCGCATGGTTCGAGCTACAGCCTACATACAGATCAGAAATCGGGAACATTCTCATGTTTCCATAGATAACATGTAACTTATGATCTGCAGTTTGACTTTTGATACGACTCGTAATTTTTTTTGCCCTGCCTCAACAAACTGATATATATAAATCGAACAACACCACGGCTCATGAACAATGATAATTTCAAACTCACAGCCAACCAGACTTAAGTGAAAAAGCTCTCCACAATATAAAGTGTTGCAATCAAAGACATCAATCAAAAGCATGAGCGTATAATGGACCTCAACAACAAACACATCACGTCCAATAGTTTCCTATACGCACGTAACAGTAATATTTCCTCTTTGGACGACGACGACGACAATCAACCACCACCTTTAGTTTTACCATGGTCCAAGCCGCCGAAGAAGAAGACATCGACGGAGAAAATAATCCATTCGTCTTTCTCAGTTTATGAAGATGAGACATTTATACTGAACGATTTGGACCATTCAGAGACAAGAACAGGGGAGTCGTATGACCTTCATAATCATAATAGCCAACAACAACAAGAACAAAGAACAACCAAAGTGAAGAGAACTTTGAAACCAAGACACATCTCAATGATAGCTCTTGGTGGTACCATTGGGTCCGGTTTATTCGTCGCCACATCGACTCCTTTATCCATTGCAGGTCCAGTGAATTCCCTCATCGCTTATATCTTCATGGGGACATTAGTTTACTCTGTGGCTCAATCGTTAGGTGAGATGGCTACCTTTATCCCCGTGACGTCGTCCTTAACGGTGTTCTCCAAGAGATTTCTATCTCCGGCGTTAGGTGTCTCTAATGGGTACATGTATTGGTTTTCATGGGTGATTACCTTTGCATTGGAGTTGTCGATTGTGGGGCAAATTATCGAATTTTGGACAGATGCTGTCCCATTGGCAGTTTGGATTTCGATCTTTTGGGTGATTTTGGTGTCTATTAACATGTTTCCTGTGAAATATTACGGTGAGATTGAATTCTGGATCTCCTCGATAAAGGTCGTCTCCATAGTGGGATTCATCATCTATGCCTTCATCATGGTTTGTGGTGGTGGACCTTTGGGTGCCATTGGGTTCAGATATTGGAGAAACCCAGGACCTTGGGGCCCAGGGCATTTGTTTCCTGGAACCCCTAAGGGGAGATTCCTTGGTTGGGTTTCTTCTTTGATCAATTCCACGTTCACTTATCAAGGCACAGAGCTGGTTGGGATCTCTGCTGGTGAGTCTCGTAATCCAAGAAAGGCAGTGCCTAAAGCCATCAATGTGGTGTTTTTCAGAATTCTGATATTCTACGTCTTATCGCTGTTGTTTCTCGGGTTATTGGTTCCTTTTAACGATCCAAAGCTGTCATCAAAGACGTCGTATGTGGCTTCTTCTCCCTTCATCATTGCCATTGAAAACTGTAAGACCAAAGGGTTGCCGGATCTGTTTAATGCCATTATCCTGATGACGATTATCTCTGCTGGTAACTCAAACGTCTATGTCTCATCCAGAATCCTTTATTCACTATCAAAGAACGGTGTATCACCAAGAATCTTCTCAAGGACAAACAAATACGGTGTGCCACATTGGGCTGTTTTATTCTCAGGTTCGTTTGGTGCATTGGGGTATTTGGCCTCTACTGAGAACGGTATCAGTGCGTTTAATTGGCTTTTGAACATCACAGCGGTTGCAGGTTTGTTTGCTTGGCTATTCATTTCCATTTCTCACATCAGATTCATGCAAGCTTTGAAATCTCGTGGGATATCAAGAGATTCGTTGCCCTTTAAAGCATACTTGATGCCATATTCCGCCTATTACGCTGCTGGGTTCTCGATCTTGATTATATTTATCAATGGATATGAATCCTTCGTTGGAGGGTTCTCAGTGTCTGCGTTTTTCACAGCGTACATCTCTGCTATTATCTTTGTTTGTCTTTGGATTTGTTTCCAGGTTTATTTCAAGTCTTGGAAGATCTTCATCCCTTTGCATGAGATAGATATCGATACAGATAGAAGAGAAATAGACGCTATGGTTTGGGATGATGAGCCAGAGAAGAATTTCTGTGAAAAAATCTGGGATTTCTTGTTCTAGGTTTGTTTGTGTAAGGGTGCAGTACTGTTTATAATTAAATGTTTTGTTTTAAGTGTTAGAGCCTATGTCATCTTCAAGGTATACAAACCCTCACACCAATCGTCAACCTGTATATGATCCTGAGTCTGAGTCTGCCCCAGAGCACCCAAGTACTTGTCCCTTGACAATTCATGAACATTCTCCAGCTTCTTATCAGCACTACTACTACCACTTCTCATCAACGTCATAGCGGTGTAAAGACTTGACCCCTGCCAAGCTCCCAAATTCTTTAAACCTTTAAACTTCAAATTATACTCAGCTTCAGACTGTAATTCTTTCAAAATACGTTGTTTGACACCAGGAATGTCAGAAATCCCACCTGTGAATATCAACCTTTGAGATAACGGAGTACGTAGATCGATGTTTGAGCCTTGGATCACATCCTGGACCAATTGAATGGGAGTCCTTGTGTCTAAATCTGTGGTTGTGATCCTGTTTGAAAAATTATCACGAAACAACACTGATTCTATGACTTCATACCTTACCGAATTGGGGATAGTTTGGCCTTCGAATTCAAATTTATCTTGCTCTTGCTCTTGCTCGTCTAGCTCTTTAGTACCCTCAGTGTTTGCACTCAAATCACGGCAATAGCAACACTTCATAATGAACCTCTCAATGAAATTGAACATTTGATGATCTTCAACAAAGCTTAACCCCAACTCAATAAACTTCAACCGTAACTGATAATGCAACAATCTTCCTGATCTTTTACTGAACCTGATCAAATGTTGTAATAACCTTAGGTCGTAAATCGCAGTAACGGTACTTTGTTCCCAACTTAAATCCACTATGACCCCATCTTTTGATCCAGAACTTAAACAACACATGATTGGTTCCAATTGGAAACTGATAGATTTGACATGCATGTGATACAGAAGAACCTTCGTTAGGGTCTCTTTGAACTGGATGGGCAGTTGAACGGATTCAAGGATCACCGCTTTACATCTCTTAGAGTCTATCAATAGATGTTTGGAATATATCTTTGTTATGATCCTTTCAAGGAGATTTTCCAGTTTGTACATGTCTTGATTGATCAAATTGTAACCCCATAGGACATTACCTTGTTCATCGTCATTTGAAGCTATTGATAATTGATCAGATATGGTTGCATGTGAAGAATCAATTGGGGTTAATTGTGAATCTTTCAAATCAAAAGAATTAGTGGAAAGTGTAACTATTGGTTCTGAATCTCCTGCAAATCCAACTTTTATTGTTCTTGATCCTATTTGTAAGATCACTGGGATGTATTGGCTTTGAGACATATTATTGTTATTATGGTGAATGATGGTTTATTCATTACCACTGACTGGGTCCAAGAGGTTACAAGTACGTAGAGTCTAGAGAAGTAAGTGATTCATAAACAGCTTCATCTATATTATAACTAGTAGATCTAACTGACATATTTTGGCGTAAGATTCAAACATATTTGGCACAACCCGATCGTGCAAAAGCGAATTGCGCAATTGCCTAAACGGGCCTTCTGGCACTGCATATTCCCCAATACGGAAATCATTAAGTCCGCGGTATATTTTTGTCGATCGGTGATGATGTTCAAACTGTTAGAGGCGTGGCGGTCGGTGATTTGAATTGTTCGAATTCATAGGACAAAAATAATTAAAGAGTGCATAAGAGTCTATCTACCTTCAACTATCAGTGATTTTGATCTAAACTCCTTCATCCCACCCTATCCTCCCCTCCCTGTTCAATATTCACCATGCTGAACCTCCCATTGACGTTACTGGGTTTACTATCCACCACCCAATTAGTTGATGGTTTCTACTTACCAGGTGTAACACCAACAACGTATAAAGAAGGCGATTCTGTGCCATTGTTAGTGAACCATCTTACGCCTGCTGCATACCATGAGATGAAATACGCCTTCTCCTTTGACTATTACTTTGAGCATTTACATTTCTGTCAACCTCCAGAATTGGTTAAACAATCCGAATCCCTGGGTGCTATTATCTTTGGTGACCGTATTTACAATTCTCCATTTGAGTTGACTTTGTTGAAAGATGAGTCTTGTAAGCAGCTCTGTTCTTCAAGCTATCCGATAGAAGAGTCCTCCTTCGTCAACGCTTTGATCAGGGAGCAGTTCAGTTACAACTGGTTGATTGACGGGTTACCAGCGGCTAGAAGATTACACGATCAACGTACCAATTCTGATTTCTACGGTGCAGGGTTTGAAGTTGGACAAATCGATGAGACGGATCCTGAAGTGGCTCATTTGATCAACCACTTCGACATCCAAGTGGAGTACCATCAACGTGGCGAGAACGAATACAGAATTGTCGGTGTCACAGTTGTTCCTTACTCCATCGAGAGACAATCTTTCGAATGTCCATCCGCTGAAAACGTCGACTCTTCTCCAAAGGTGAAACCATTGACTAAGAACGAAGCCACCGATGTCTACTTCACATATGACGTCAGCTGGGTTGCCTCTGAGACCGCATGGGCCACCAGATGGGACAAGTATTTACACGTTTATGATCCAAAGGTTCAATGGTTCTCCCTTATCAACTTCTCTTTGGTTGTGATCTGTTTGTCTTTGGTTCTGTCGCATATCTTGCTCGGTGCTTTGAGAAAGGACATTGCCAGATACAACGAAGTGAACTTGGACGACGACTACCAGGACCAAACGGGCTGGAAATTGGTTCATGGCGATGTTTTCAGAAAACCAAGATACCTTTTGATTCTCTCTGTGATTGTTGGTAGTGGGATCCAATTGTTTCTCATGACTTTGGTCACGCTGGGGTTCGCCTTAATGGGGCTTTTGTCTCCTTCAAACAGAGGCTCCTTGTCCACGGTGATGTTTATTCTCTACGCATTGTTCGGGAGTGTTGGGTCTTTTGTCTCCGGTACCGTTTACAAATTCTTTGGCGGTGAAGACTGGAGATTGAACATGTTGTTAACTCCGTTGTTGATCCCAGGTATAATCTTTGGCTGTTTCATCGGGTTGAACTTCTTCTTAATCAGCGCTGGGTCCTCGGGGGCCATT
The DNA here is from genome assembly GCA_030582275.1 of Waltiozyma pijperi. Taxonomy (NCBI): domain Eukaryota; kingdom Fungi; phylum Ascomycota; class Saccharomycetes; order Phaffomycetales; family Wickerhamomycetaceae; genus Waltiozyma; species Waltiozyma pijperi. The sequence continues at coordinate 20,324 of JAKTWX010000339.1, forward strand.
CCTTTCGGTACGGTGATCGCCATCGTGGCCATCTGGGTGGTAATCTCTGTTCCTTGTTCCGTGTTTGGGTCCATCTTAGCTCTCAAGAGAGAAGCCCCATCTCAGCCTGTCAAGACCAATCAAATCCCAAGACAGATCCCAACTCAGCCAAGATACCTGAGCACCATAGTGATGGCTTTAGTCGCCGGTGTGTTCCCATTCGGTGCTATTGCCGTTGAGATGTACTTCATCTATTCCTCCATTTGGTCCAACAAGATCTTCTACATGTTTGGGTTCTTGTTCTTCTGCTTCGTGTTGATGGCTGCCACCACTGCCCTCGTGACCATCTTGATGACTTACTACACTTTATGCTCTGAGAATTACCAATGGCAATGGAGATCCATCATCGTTGCTGGTGGTTGTTCCGTTTACATGTTTGTCCATGCCATTTTCCTTTCAAAGTTCGAGTTTGGCGGGATCACTTCCATCGTCTTGTACATCGGTTACTCCTTATTGGTCAGTTTCTTGGCTTTCGTCATCACTGGGTCCATCGGGTTCTTGTCCACTTTGATCTTTGTCAGAAAGATCTACGGAGCCGTGAGAGTCGATTAGTCAGTTATCAGCTTCTGTATATTAGTGTGTATAGACCCGTAAATTTACTAAATTTATTATTAAACTGATGATCTCATGTGTATCATGAATATCTAACTGAGAAAGAGTTGTCAAAGTATAAGCCTCGTCCCAATCATTTACCCGCCACCTATTCTTTCTAGGTTGATTTATAAGTTCAACTTTCGTACTTTAAATTCTCTAAAGTGACGTACTAGACGACGAAATCAATACCGTATTTCACTCAGCAGTGTTATGACATATTAAATGTTGACAGTTAATCCCATCTAAAGTCGTTAATTGCCCCGAACAAACACTTGACTCATAACGAGCAAGTCTGTAATATTTCTGAATAAGGAAATGTTGGTCCTTTTCTTTTACAAATCGCGCTCATATCTGTTAGGGCTACATTACAATCACGTGATCCGAGTTAATATTCGTGTAGAATTACTAGAGGTTTACATTACTAACTGACTTAATCAATAATATCGGCAGTACTAACAAATTCTGGTTCTTCAACATCCAATTCTTGAACTTTAGAACTCAATTCCTGTTCTTCATTGTTATGATACTGTTGATGAATATCCTTCCATTCAGCTTCATCTTCAATGACACCTTCTTGAACACTGATGAATTCATAATCTTGGAAAACTTCCAAGATCAATTCAGCTTCCTTGTATGGGATCTCAGCAAACACTTTGTTCACTTCATCAAGAGATCCAGTCTTCATGGCTTCTTGCATCTTTAAAGGTAA
>JAKTWX010000339.1:21685-52143 GCA_030582275.1 Waltiozyma pijperi
AGCACCATAGTGATGGCTTTAGTCGCCGGTGTGTTCCCATTCGGTGCTATTGCCGTTGAGATGTACTTCATCTATTCCTCCATTTGGTCCAACAAGATCTTCTACATGTTTGGGTTCTTGTTCTTCTGCTTCGTGTTGATGGCTGCCACCACTGCCCTCGTGACCATCTTGATGACTTACTACACTTTATGCTCTGAGAATTACCAATGGCAATGGAGATCCATCATCGTTGCTGGTGGTTGTTCCGTTTACATGTTTGTCCATGCCATTTTCCTTTCAAAGTTCGAGTTTGGCGGGATCACTTCCATCGTCTTGTACATCGGTTACTCCTTGTTGATCAGTTTCTTGGCTTTCGTCATCACTGGGTCCATCGGGTTCTTGTCCACTTTGATCTTTGTCAGAAAGATCTACGGAGCTGTGAGAGTCGATTAGTCAGTTATCAGCTTCTGTATATTAGTGTGTATAGACCGGTAAATTTACTAAATTTATTATTAAACTGATGATCTCATGTGTATCATGAATATCTAACTGAGAAAGAGTTGTCAAAGTATACTAGAGGTTTACATTACTAACTGACTTAATCAATAATATCGGCAGTACTAACAAATTCTGGTTCTTCAACATCCAATTCTTGAACTTTAGAACTCAATTCCTGTTCTTCATTGTTATGATACTGTTGATGAATATCCTTCCATTCAGCTTCATCTTCAATGACACCTTCTTGAACACTGATGAATTCATAATCTTGGAAAACTTCCAAGATCAATTCAGCTTCCTTGTATGGGATCTCAGCAAACACTTTGTTCACTTCATCAAGAGATCCAGTCTTCATGGCTTCTTGCATCTTTAAAGGTAACAATGTGGTGAATGCTTCATAACGTTCTGAATCCTTTTCTGTTGGGATATCAACTTTCAATTCCGTGTTATCGTCTAAGGATTTCAATTGGATTTGTGCATGTTCATCGTCATCTTCTTCATCACCTTGCTGTGATAAGATCTCGCAACGTTTCTTAATATGATTGAATGTGTTTGTCACTTCTGTATCCAAGGCAGTCAAAGCGGCATTACTAGCCTTCCCATTGAAGATATTCTTGAATAATTGCTGCACGATGATCTTGACTTGATATGGATTGGAAGTCTTTTGATAGTTCATGATATCGAGAACATACTGAATCATACAGGAATGATAGATGATTTGTTTGGTTCTGGTTGGTTCATTGGCCAATTGTGCATCAAATGCAGTCATCAATAATGCGTCCTTCTGTTGAGGGGTGATGATATAGGTATGGTTAGAAAGGAAATCACAAATCTTTTGATGGTCCTTGGTAGAGATCAAGGAAAGTTTAACCGTATCTGGGTGAACTTTTGGAGCGGTTTCCTCTTCATCTTCATCACCGTGGTGCTCCTCAACAACTTCTTGAACTTCACCTTGTGTGTTGACTGGGGTCGTGGATTGCTGAACAGATGGTTTGCTTGTAGATTGGGTCAAAGTAGTTGAAGCAGTTGAAGGTTGGGTGATAGTAGATTCTGATTCAACAGGGGAAGCAATGGCGGAAGGAACTGAGGAGATAGGAGAAATTGGCTGTTGGTTCTCCTTTGCGCTGCCAGCAGCAGCAGCAGCACCGGCGGCGGCATCGTTCTTGTTTAAAAAAGATCTATCCCAACCAGTGTGCATATCTTCAGAAGAGATATGAAGTTCCTTTTCCTTATGCAATTGAACCAATTTTGCCTTATTTTGAGCCAAGACGTCGTTAATCTTCTTATGATGGTTGATGATCTCAGTTCTCAAATTAGCACCATCGTTTGGATCTTTCTTAGCATCTCTTAGTTGACCTTTCAATTGAATGAAGAGATCCTCAATCATCTCACTGTAAGTTGGTTGATCAGCGAAATCTTCAGCGCTTAAAGTTGGGTTTGCAGGTTTACCATTATCAAAAGTCTTTGACAAATATTGTTTGACTTTGTTCAAATCACCAAGGTCTTCATCCGAAAGATCAGCCAACATCTTATTAGCTCTAACATTCAACTCCTCATACATAGGGATCTGTATCTCGTACTGTTGAATCTCACGGTTTCTTTCAAGTCTCTTCTGATGAATATCTTGTTGTTTCCATTTAATAAAGGATTTTTTATCAACGTTTGGATGAACTTCGATATCTGAATCATCGGAAAGTTCAATGTTATCCCATTTGGAGTAGTCAATTGGCATGGTCAGTGGTAAGTTTCTTTCTTTCTGTGTATTTTGAGGGGGTATGATTCCACAATAGGAGTCTATTGATTTGATACACACTCCTTAAGCTTCTCCCATTTATATAAATATTCCGTCCTTTCAACTTTCAACTTGGAATATTCTAGGCGGCGCGCTCAAAGCCGCGCATGAGATGTTGCGCTGTCATGAACGGAGATGTTTTGTGGGAAGAGAAAAGCCGCCCATACCACGTGACCTGGAGAATACTAGAAATTAGCCGCTGTGTGTCATTAACTAAACAATATGCCTATAATATCTGATAACTTGGGAAAGACCTTCTACTCCAAGAATCAATAGTCCAGTCAATCAACCCGTTATCACACCCAACAATCAAATGAGACCCCGTGGTGTCCTCATACCAATCAATACCACTGATCTCATTATCAGCGTAGTCATATTCAGACCCAAATGAGTTGGTTCTTGCATGAGTCAAATGTTCTCCGTTGTTGTTAGACATCAGGTTTGCACCACTTTCAACTGAGGAAAGAGACTGGTTCTTCTTATGAATTGAACTTTCTCTCCTTGACTTCATACTGTTCTTTCTTGATGCTGTGGCCTTAAGCTGTTCCAAAAGCTGTTGAGTATCTTCAAGATCATTTGAAAACACATCTCCGTACCCACCGGAATTCTCGTCCTCATACTCATCTTCCTCGATAGTGCTAGTCAATGAAGACAAGACATTGAAGTTAGAAGTGTTTCTTGAATGAGATTGGTGAGAGAAGCTATTCAGGTATGCGAACCCAAACGGCCCGTCGTCTGACATATCCAACGGGGAGACACCTGGATTTCTAGAGCTGTCCTCAAACCCAACAACCTCGTCAAAAGTCAGAACTGCTGGCTTGAAGATATTGGATTCCGGGTCAACCGCAACGTTGGAGTGATAGGCGCCTGGATGCTTAGACTGGATCGTGTTAACTGGGAGCATGATCACTTGATGGTTGGTGAAGTCTCTTGTATCCACCATATGGACCCTGCCAATATGCTCACTGATGAACAATAGATCATCAGTACCTTGTGAATATTTGACACACCTGAAGGCCCCATTGGAAGTGTTTTTCCTGGTGGACGAGATCTTGTGCAAAGGACCATTACTGTAATTTCTCAAATCGTAAATCAAACAACTACCGTCTTGGAAACACGTAGCAAAGTGAACTCCTGAGGAGTCAAAAGAAGTGGAGAACCCAGAATCACAGTTTGTTTCAATAACATTGTCCCTTGCCAATCTACTGCTCTGTGTGTCTTGTTCTGGGTGCAAGAGGTAAATGTTCTGTGAGTCACCAACAACGATCAAGGTCTTGGAATCTTCTGATAGTGCTGAATGGTTCAAGGGGAAGTTCAAGTTGAGAGACCCTGTCAAACTGATGGATGTGTTCCTTATAGCCGTGCTGTATAGGTGCATGTCGTTATTACAGACATACGACTGATAAGAACCCGTTGGAGTCTTACTGATTGAGACATGGTTGTTAATAAAAGACCCCAATTTGACCGTCAGGGATTCATCTGTTTCTCTGTTGTAAAGACCCAATAGACCCTTCGGAGAATCTTGGCTTTGGAACCCTCTATCCTCCATGAGATTGGGCGTGAAAGTGTGACTTGAAATAGCCAGCGAGCTAACAACACCACCAGATATGATATTTGAGTCTGCGACATTGAAACATCTTGGATGGAAGTCAAAGTTATGTATTTGTGTCACTTTGTTGTTGGTCTTATTAGTAGATCTGATTGTGTTTTCATGGGTGTACAATATCTCGTTAGGATGTCTTCGATCACAGGAGTGGCGAATCAAATCTCTAAGTTGCCAATGTCCCACACTAACTTGTGCAGAATATGTATTTGGCTTCTTCAAAAGAGAGCATGATCTTCTGATGAATGGTGCCAAGGTCTTGTTCTCGTTGCTGTCATCGGCTTGACCTTTTATCGATGTTATTGTCATGATGTTGATGTTGATTGCTGTGTTGATATGGTTCTCTACTGTTATGATGTGGACCGTGGTTAAAATGGCAACTATCGCCTTATTAAGTTTGTATTGGATGTAGCTGGTTGTCTGGGGTAAACGGACGGGATCTGTGAGATTTGCGCTGTTTTGATTTCAGCTTGTAAGTTGTCTGTTAGGAGAGTGTTCTGTTCTTATGTGTGATAGTGAGGTTATCTGTCTAAGTTTGTGAACAAATGTTCAAATATTTAAGTAAACTTTGAAGTTTGTTTAAAGAGTTTGGAGTCTCAACTTGGCACTTGCAGGTTTGTGCCACCCAGCTTATCGCATGTCACTCGCTAGCAGCAAATTCAAGATATAGCGTGAGTTTGACATATTTCAGCTGGCAGCTGACCCCGCGCTTTAGAAATTAGTTCGGAAGCAAGATTCCGAATCTTGATCACTCCGCTTTTCCAAAATTTACGTAATACGACATCGGATTTAGCAACTAACAGCGCGTGACCTGTAATTGGCAGGCGACGTACTTGAAGGTGCACACCTGCTGCCATTCTCTGTCGGTCAACTTGAGAACTTTTTTCTAAGATTATGTCATCAAAATTTGTTTTTAAGGCCATTTTGATTCACTTTAAGTACATACTATGATACAGTTATAACATGAGAAGGGAATATACAATACAAGAAGAGATATTTAATAGAAAAGTGGGATGAGAAGGAGAAATATTTTTTTTTTGGAATAATTATATTTTAAAAATATGATCATTCATGTTAACATCACTTCGTCTCATATTGTCAAGCTAATTAATTAGTAGACCATAATTCGACAAGCGGCCAATTCATTACAATAATATAAATCAATTAATAATAGATATTATTTCCAACACAATGAATTCATATTCAATCAAAGATATTAGCAAGGAAGAACCACCGTATTTCGAGCTAAACAAAAGACACTATAACGTGCACAGATACCGGGATGAGACGGATTCGATGAGGTTTAGAAACATTTCCATGAAATTCAAATCCTTAGAGGAGAATTACGATTTAGAAAAGAGAACGCAACTTGGGTTTGGAGCAGGAGGCGATGTTATATCTTGTACTTCGCTGAAAGGTTTACCTGAACCAGCGGAGATGATGAAGAGAAAGAAGACACTATCACAGACACTACTAGCATACAGTGAGGACTTCCAAAAGAGTAACGGTTTAATTGGGGGCAAGAAAAGGGTTTTCGCTGTGAAATGTCTTCGAGAAGGTGCCAAGATTTCACCAAGGAAACAAACAGAATGTAAGAATCACGAGATCAACTTTATTTACAACATCAAGCCACACAATAATCTCATCCAGATCATTGACGTGTTTGGTAACACCGATAGAAGCTTCCAGTATATTGTCGTGATGGAGGAACTGGAGGCTTCGCTAGCAGAGCTCATTTATGATCCAAGATACGTCAGACACCCAAAGAGAGTGTTCAGTATGGATTCCATCAGACACATCATGGAGCAGATGCTATTAGGGTTGGACCACATTCATAACAGTGGGTTTATTCATCACGACATCAAATCAGATAACATTTTGGTAACCAAAAGAAAACGCTACTTCAAACCAAACACCACGGAGTCCTTAATCCAACCAGAAGAATACGTCGTGAAGATAGCAGATTTCGGGTTAACCACAACAACGCTCAACCTCACAGCGAATAAAGTCACATGTGGCACAATCACATACTTGGCTCCTGAGAAAGTAATCAAATCTTCCCAATACACCACAGCGGTGGATATTTGGTCTTCTGGATGTGTGATGTTGGAGATGTATTACGCATGTTTACCACATTTGCGGAACAAGCTTGACGGGGTTAAGTCCAACGATACGGCGTTGATTATGATCTTGCAATATATGAACAGGTTCTTTGGATCGCCATACTATGAATCAAACCGTCTCATTCCAAAATGCTTTGTGTCGAAACCTTTCGGAACTTGGGACTATTTGGCAAAGACTGCAGAGAGGAAAAACATCAAGCTTAAATATCACAAAGGCGAACCTCTCTTAGACTTGAAAAGGGAAAATCAAGACGCGTATCAGATTGTTAGAATGTCCATGCAGTGGGATCCAAGCCAAAGAGCCACCGCTAAGCAGTTATTAGAGATGCCATTTTTCCAAAGACAAAAACACAAGAAGTTTATTATTGATACTGATGTGATAAGTACCACCTCAAGTGTTTCCTGGATACACGGTAAATTACAAGATTCAAAACTGTTAAAAGTTATCAAGAAGTTTTTAATCTGTGGTGGAACAACTGATAATAAAAGCATCAACGAGTCTCAGAGTCAAGGTCAGCACAGTACAAACGGTGATAGCTCAGAGGAATGTCAGTTAATAACAAAGCAGCCAGACCACGTGACGATGAAGGCGTATTCTGTTAGAAGTCACACTTGGTAGATAAAAATTCGGATTTGTATACACATTGATATTATAACTATTTAACTCTCACTCTTACAACCCTTCCCATAACTTTGAATTAGTAATACTGAAAGTTTCTCTCAATTCGATGTCATCGGAAGAAGAACCAACCAAGACATCGTATTCATCGGCCTTCAAAGACCACATGTTTTCATACTCGTCGAAATAAGACAAAGAATCTTTCAAAATCAAATCCAAAACGACATCTCTAGTCTCACCAGGTTGTAAATCCACTTTCTCAAACCCTTTCAACTCCTTCACGGGTCTGATAATGTCTGGGTTCTTAGCAGCGAAGTAAACTTGAACCACTTCCATACCTTGACGCTGCCCAATGTTTGTAAGTTGCAAAGACACAGAGATCTTATCAGCAGCCTCGTCAACTGAGACGCTCAACCCGTCAAACTTGAAGCGGGTGTAAGACAACCCATACCCAAACGGGAAAAGAACCTGTTTCTGTAACTTCTCATAGTATCTGTACCCGATAAAGATATCCTCCCCGTACAACACCCTACCTTTATCCGATCTGAAGTTCAAATAAGCAGGATTATCCTCGAATTTCTTTGGGAAAGTCAAGGACAATTTCCCCGATGGATTGACAGCACCGTAAAGGACATCGGCGATAGCGTTCCCCAATTCACAACCGCCAAACCAAGCTTGCATCACGGCTTTAGCGTCTTGGATCCAAGGAAATTCACAAGGTGTACCTGATTGATTGACAATGATAGTGTTTGGATTGGCCTTAAGCACAGCAGCGACCAATTCATCAGTGGCTCTTGGTAAGGTGATGTTTTCTCTATCGGTGCTCTCTGTTTCCCAATCACCGTTTGTGCCAATCACAAGAACAACTTTCTCCACGGACTCAGCCAGCTCAACAGCACGTGCGATCTCTTGGTCTTTGTCAATGATCTTACTGAAGCCATAACTAGCAACACCTTCAGAAGTTAGATTAACCGGATCGTTGATCTTATACCCTGGTCCCGTGTGGAATTGCACCTTGATATCGTACTTGTGGCCTTTCTTCAAAGAAATCTTACCCAGCTCTTCAACAGATCCATACCCATAGAAAGTCCCACCAGCCTTTTGATCAGTCTTATTATCAACGACCAATTGGCCATCAATGAACAATTGCCCCACACCAACAACAGTCAACCCGAAATCATACTCTGCGTCCTCATCGACTTCCAAAACACCGACAATATCAACGTATAAAGTCTTACCTTGGAACCCTTCGTCACGTGGGATGTCGTAGAATTGGTTGGTGGAGTTGAAGAAGTTGAACTCTTTGAATGCAGGTTTCCTGTTGGCGGTCTCTGGTGCTTCGTTGTAAAGGTACGCATGCACACCTTGTAAACCTGTGACGGGGTTGATGCAATGTTCGGCCAATCCTGGTAAGCTCTTATGAGCATGGCATCCAACAGTGTAAACTGGGTCGTAACCTGCCCTTTGGGAGATACCGTTGTATGGAGTAGTGGTGTAGTATGGTGTCAAAGAAGCAGACCCACCACCGGTCGTGGCAGAGAACTTGGCGTTTGGACCAATAACAGCGATCTTATCTTGCGCTTGTAAAGGTAACAACGCACCTTCATTTTTCAATAACACGATCGATTCACCACCTAATTTTCTCAAGAAGGATGAAGTCTCAGGTGTGTTGTTCTTGGTATCTTCAGGCCCACGTGATGGGATCCCAGATTCAGCTCCGTGCTTAACCAACTTCAAAACACCTCTGACTCTGTCATTGAGATCGTTTACGTGAAGTTCTCTAGTGCCAACTTGATGAGAGACTGTCTCAACGGTTCTAAATCTAGCAGGACCTGGCATCTCCAAATCCAACCCATTCTCAATGGATTCCTTGTTAGTGTACGTCCCGAACCAATCAGACATCACGGTGCCCTGCCACCCCCACTCTTCCTTCAATAAACCCTTGATGAGCTTCTTGGAATTGGAAACATGTTCACCGTTGACTCTGTTGTAACTAGTCATCAAGGCCTTTGGATCCGAATTCTTAAGAGCCAATCTGAAAGGCTCCAAATAGATCTCCCTTAGCGCCCGTTCAGTGACCACAGCGTTAACACCATACCTGTCATCTTCCAAATCGTTACAGACGAAATGTTTCAAAGTAGCAGCAACTTTCTTACTTTGAATACCATTGATGATCTCAGAGGTAACCATCCCTGCCAAGTAAGGATCCTCAGAGAAGGATTCGAACCCTCTACCACCATTAGGACCTCTGTGCATATTTGTGGTTGGGCCTAAGATCACATGAACGGATTTATGGACCGCTTCTTCACCCATAAGCTCACCAGCTTTATAGATTAGATCTTTGTTAAAAGTTGAAGCTATACCTGTTCCATTAGGTAATATGGCACCTGGAGTCTGCTCAGTACTGTTGACACCTCTAACACCGTTAGGTCCATCAGAGACTCTGATCGATGGGATATTGAGTCTTGGAACTGCTGCTGTGTGCCAGTTATCATAACCGGCTAAGAAATCGATTTTCTCTTCAATTGTTAATTGAGATAAAACTTCTTCGATATCGAAATCACTCATTGCGTTGTCTTGTTGTTCTTATTCAACAGTACTAGTGTTCTGTCATAGGACTCCATCCTGCAGTGGACAAATCTCATGTTCTTTATATATATATATATAGCAAACTCGTACCTGATCTGGGGTGATTTCCAATATATTCTGTGGGGAGGTCATGAAGTTTGAACATAAGCGCATATATGATCAACTATTTCAACGATAATTGGCACGTGATACTTATTACCGAGTATTTAACCGATGAATCTCGCGCGCGCGCGGCCAAATTAGATTGGGGCCACACGGAGATAAGACGGAGGTTAAAATAATATTAAGGACGTCGTTATAAATTATAAATGCTTCTAATAACAAATCTGAATCAAAGCTCCAGTCAGCTAATCAGACCCCACTCCCATAAACTCTATATACATTAATTGGGAAGCACCATGACCAAGTCACAATGTAAAACTATGTACAAGCTCATTAAAGTTTTGTGACATCAGTTATGGCGGGCCTATGATTCAATTCTTGTAATTTTTTCTCGGGGCAGTGTTACAGATAAAACTGATATCTTGACATAACTCTGTAAACCCATTATCTTTCAACTTCTGATACAAAGGGTTCAAGAGGTAGAAATTCCAAGGAAACAAAGTTCTAGTTGAAGATACCGTCTTAACAGCCAATTCCAATTCGTTTAAATCTGTCATTGACAAAACCATCTCCTTAGCAAACTCGAAATTCTTTTTCTCTTGCACGTGACGTGGTAACGATTTGAAAGCTTCAGTGTTACGATATTGTCCTCTTTCAACCCATGCCGTTTCACACATTTCTAAATCTTTGTACCTTTTACCAGCTGATAGCAATGTACGATACAGTTGGGTTTCTCTTTCCAATTTCTGACCAAATCTCTCCTTGACGATTCTCAACACTGGTGGTAATGTTGTTGTTGCGGGTTCTGTTGTTTCAACGGTGGACATGATTTGTACTTCGGAATCTTTCGATGACTCAACGATTGTTCCCTGGTTCAACAGAGAAGTGAAAGCTGGCTTTGAGATCTCCTCATTAGCATAGGTGAATTGGTCAAAAGATTGTAAAAACTCCCTCTTCGATGCGCCTTGATCAACCAGGACTCTTAAAAATGTAATCAAGTTGGCCCTATTCAAGCAACCTGGTGTCTTGATAATGCTGTAATTCCAAATTGCATGTGCTTCAGAGACGATCTGTCTTTGTGAGTACAGATTCCTCAAAGGTAAAAAAGGAGGCAAATTTTCTCTTTTCTTAGCAATGACGGAATCATTGACGATGGTTTGATGCAACCCTGTGAAATCAGCCAATCTCAAAGTGTTTCTTCTAATGATGGATATCTCCTTGGATAGAACGCTTTGAGGAACATGATCAGGTTTGAAATCACGATAGGCAATCATCAAATAGTTCAAAGTCTCCTTCTTGATCCTCTCTGACTCTTGGAGATTCTGATTCGAAAGGTTCTCAGCTTGAATCTCATCAATCTTCAAAGCCAGGGCTCTAGCCAGTTCCAAATCTCCATCACTTGCAGCTAACCTCAACATCACCTGGAAAGTAACAAGGTTTGGTTCCAAATGTCTCTTACTGATCTCCTCAATGTAATTCCAACCTTTCAAAATGAAATTCTTATCCTTGGAACACGCCAAAGCCAAAGCGTTGAAAGTGTAGGTGTTCGGTGTCAACCCGACATCTGAGAGTTCTTCGTAATAATCTACGGCCTTGTATGCATCCTTGTTTTTGACCTGGAGTTGAATCATGTTGTTGTATGCCAGTAGGTCCGGTTTGGTTTGTAACGAATGGAACTTCATCATTTGGAAAACCTGCTCACCTTGCTTGACGGCTTGAAGCTTGACGCACAGTTGCAAGATGTTGGTGTATGTCTTTAAACCTGGCTGATACTGTTGCTTTTGCATTTCAACTAGCATCTCATTGACTTTCTTAAGATCTTTGGCATTGACGTAACCTTTGATCATCAGTGTGAGAATATTCTCCGCTGGTGGCTGACCTCCAGCTATCAGTGTGTGATACATGGTCTCCATCTGGGAAATTTGGGCGTTATTAGCGTAGAAGTTCATCATGATACTGGCTTCCTTGGTGAGCCCAATAGAGACATCTTTCAACATTTGTTCAAGTTGTGATATCGTTTGCTCAGGGAGTTTGGTATTGTTTGGGATTTGGCACAGGAACTGGTAGACATCGGTCTTCGTGAGGCCCTTGAACCCATCTTTGTTACGGTACAGATCATCAATGACAACATCCCATTTCAAATTATCCTTGTTCATGATATTCTGCACAGAATCACCAATCTTGATCAACATCTGCTGATTGATATCGATACCACGTGCCGGAGAGTCAAACAGTTTCAGCTGCTTATCTTTCTCTGACAAGGGCAATAGCTGTGGAGAGGCCTTTGGTGGTTCAATGACCCCCGACATGATCTGTTCTAATTCTTCTTCATCTATTGGTTTGTCCAAATCTTTAAACTCTTGATCAATGACCTCATTCTCTTTCTTCTTCAGTAGTTTGGTCTTGAACGATCTTGCCAGTTCCTGAGTCTCTGCTATCTTGGCATCCAATAGCTTATGCTGGTGAGTCTTGACATGGTTCTGGGGAGGAGCATGTGGAGTTCTTCGTCTTCTTCTTGCTGTGGTCTGGCGGCTAGATGCCGGCATCGTTATGCTTCTCACTTGCCTGCCTTGCCTGCTGAGGGCCGTGGGTATCTCCTGAAAGCATCTTTTGGAACTTGTGTGGAAGAGAGACATAGAAACAATGGAATTATCCTTGGAACAGTTGGGTTGATGCGGTTTAATTAGCTCTTTGTTGATAAGATAATAATCGTTAATATAAGCTAACAAACTGAAAAATTCTGAAGAATATATTTTCCGCGAACGTTACCCGGCTCTGGAGAAGGCTCGAGTCACGTGAGAGCATCAGTGCTCTAAGTCAGAAGAACTTTCAAGTTTCAAGAGAAATACAGATGGCTGAGAAGTGTATCTATCAATGTTACTATTGTCACAGATATTACAAAATCAGTGCCATCCCGGAATCTGGAGATTTCTCAGACCAGAACGCTGCACGTAATTAGTGAGACAGCGAGCGCGGCTACAACGCGGTTTCAGAATTTGTTTCTTTTTTTTTATGAGGTTTCAGATTTTCAGATTTCATAATTTTGAGGTTTGATCACAGCAGCATAGTTAAGCATAAATTGGTTTCAAAAGGATAGAATATGTGAAGGGTGGGTTGTTTCAAACTGTTGCAGAAAGTTAAAATGCAATCATGTTGTTATATCATATAAAATGACTTCAAATCCACAAAACTTGAATGGAACAAGTTTAACCAGTAACTGTTCCACCAACACTCCTTATTCCACCCAACAACATCACATACCACACTCTTACCACAATGGGTTCCAAGAAGATCACTTTCAACATTTCCACATCTTTTGAAGTCCAACAACTCTTAGGTGAAGGTGCCTATGGTGTCGTGTGTCTTGCATTACACAAACCAAGTGGTACCAAAGTTGCCATTAAGAAGATCCAACCTTTTGAAAGATCCTTATTCTGTATCAGAACGCTAAGAGAGATCAAACTATTGAGGCATTTCAAACATGAAAACATCATTTCTATCTTTGATATTCAAAAACCAGCTAGTTTTGATCAATTCAATGAAGTTTACATCATTCAAGAACTGATGCAAACGGATTTACACAGAGCCATTGTTTCTCAAAAATTAACAGATGATCATGTTCAATATTTCATTTATCAAATTCTAAGAGGGTTGAAAGCACTACATAGTGCCAACGTCATCCATAGAGATTTGAAACCTTCCAATCTTTTACTTAACGCCAATTGTGATTTGAAAATTTGTGATTTTGGGTTGGCTAGAATCGATGATCAGAAGTTGAACGGTGGCAATTCTCCAGATAACAAGATCTCCATGATGACAGAATACGTTGCCACCAGATGGTATCGTGCTCCAGAGGTGATGTTGACTGCTTCCAAGTACACCACAGCTATTGATGTTTGGTCTGTGGGTTGTATTCTTGGTGAGTTGTTATTGGGTACTCCTCTATTCCCAGGGAAGGATTACAGACATCAATTGATTTTGATTTTCCAAATATTAGGGTCTCCTACTGGTGATGATTACGCCAACATCAAGTCTAGAAGAGCCAAAGAGTACATTAGATCCTTGCCCTTCTCCAAGAGAACTCCATTTGAAAAGATATTGCCATATGCTAATCCTTTGGCCATTGATCTCTTGTACAAGATGCTAACCTTTGACCCAAGGAAGAGAATCTCAGTCGTTGAGGCTCTGAAACATCCATACTTGTCCACATACCACGATGAGAACGATGAACCTGATGCTGCTCCTATTCCTGAGGAATTCTTCCAGTTTGATAAGATAAAAGATCAATTGACTGTTCCTGAATTGAAGGCAATGTTATTCAACGAGATTATGAAATAGACGAGTGAATCGCTATGAGGCAGCTTATAGATTAATGTGTGTATCGTGTGAATGTATTTATTTATTTATTAAAAGCTCGGTGACTTGAAATAGAAAATAAAGGACTTGTGGTTAATAGTTCATAACAACAAGAATTAGCCCTACTTTACAGTCACCTGACTATCTACAGCTACGGCTTACAACAAAAGCCGCCAGCTGCCAGCCGTTCCCTGTTTTCAGCCGGATTGCACTTTGAAGCTATTTTCTAACACTGCTGGCGCTGCTTCAAAGCGCGGAAAAGTAGCATTTTGTTATTCTACACGCGGTCGCATGCTTTTATTAATAGAAAACTCCGCCTTTGATAACGAGCTATTAACAACAAAATCAGATCATATTCAAGAAGTTAACCATACACCGCAAATATATCCCATTAGCTGAACAACAGTAGTTGTACCGATTCTTCTATATTGGTCTATACTGAAACAGCACCACCGTTTTGCTTTCTTTGTTTTCTTGCATTTTGCTCTTCAAATAATCTACTGAATTTTAGTCCTTCATTCATTTTCATTGCATTTTCATCACCATATCTTACACATTACAACCGTTCACATCTTTTGCATTTCTTTGACATTTCCTGTTTTTCTTATTTCTTTCTCTCTTTCTTTCTTTTTTCTCTTTGTGACTCTGGTATTTGCTACTACTGTGTCGCCATGTTCAACCCAAACCAACACCCCCCTATCAGAGCACCAGGACGTACAAACTCGATAACAAGTTTCCAATCTTTTGGTTCTGTGAACAGTCGAACTTCTCAACACCAGACAGTCCCACCAAGATCAAACTCTACGACAGACCTGTTTCAGTTTGATGATGTTTTGGCTAAGAAGAAACCCAAGAGAAACAGTCACAATACTGCCACTTCTTCTAAATTGCCTTACAAACAACATCACAGTATGGTTGCACAGGTGAACCCATACTCTACCAGGCAACAACAACAACAACAGCAACATCAGCATCAGCATCAAACAGCATACCCTCCGCCACGCAACACCACCTTTGTACCAAACGACAACTACTCCTTCATCCTACCGGCAGCCACACGAACACAAGAACGTCGCAGAAGTCTGAACACAACCACAACCACTCCAACCCCCTCGCAAATGAACAAACAAGCTCAGTTCGCTCAACAGCAGGATCCTATGTTGGCCAGACAGCAATACCAGCAAAGAAAGAGATCCTCACCAAATTATCTCCAATACAGACCAAAACAGGAAAGATTGAAGCAGAAAATACCTTATACTTTCCCAAACGGAGAGATGTACATTCCTCGTTCAAAGCAAGGCTCGTATACCAACTTACCGCAGGTGCTTCTTAACAAGAGCCAATTCCCTTCACCAACTTCCACGGCGCCACCAACACTGATACCACTCAACAAACCTACTTCCAGTACTAGCACTATCACACCTCCTTCAACAAGTTCTTCCAGTGCCAGAGCCAGCTCCAACTCTGAAGACTCGATGTTCTTAAACTCGGTGATACCACATCGTGTTCAAAATTCAGATAATTACCCAGGTGCTTCTAGTTCTCCATCTTGTACTGATTCAAGCAATGATGTTAATCATGAGAGTACGCCTGCTTCCTCTATTGACGATTTCACGCTCCCTACGCTGGCTGGTCCAGCTGGTATCAATAATATTGTCGGGAAAGAGCCTGAGACTGAGATTAAAGTGTCTGTAGATCTGGTCGCCACTGCTAACATGGCTAATATACTCTCAGAACCAGTAGAAATGGATCCTGTTCTCCCGGAGAGATCCTCGAAAAGACCATTGCCTGCTTCTGCTTCGTCTTCTCCATCGTTGGCAGCTGTTCAACAGTTCAATGGCAGTCCAAAGAGAAGAGCTTTGGACAAGAAAGTCTCTGTTGATTCGTTTGCTCCTTCAACAGCTGATTCTGCTAACTCTGTGTTGTCTTCAGTAAATCGCAATAGCAACAACCCTTCAAGGACTAACTCCCCGGTCAAAGTTGAAATCGAGAGGAAACCTTCTTTTGTCAAGAGATTGTTCAAGAAGATGGGCTTCTCTGGTGATAAATCGACAAAGGACCGTCCGAAGGAAAGCAAGCTCAAATCATCTCCATCCACCAGCTCACTTGCTTCTTCGTTGTTCAGGAAATCTTCTTCCACGGTGAACTTACATCAACAGACCAAACCACAGCCAAGATCGCCTTTGAAATCAGTCACGAAAGTCTCTCAGCAGTCCATCACTGAAGAAAATGCTGACCAACTTATCGATGCAGATGACCTGTCATTCACGGATACAACTGAAGAGATCAATGTTCTCAAGTTGTCTGATTTCGATCTGCAGGATGAACTGATTGACGATTTCAACACGGAGACGATTCTCAACTCGATGTTTGATTCGTTGAACATCGCACAGATGGCCGGTTCTGTGGAACAGCAACAGCAGCAACAGCCTATGGCTCCGGAGATAAGAGAACAGCCTGAAGAACAATCAGAGACTCTGTCAAAGACCATCGCAGCATTCGATAAAGAGGACGACACAGTGATGGATTTCGAAGATTTGGAGTACATTGAGAAGATCATCGAGTTCGGAGACACTTCTTTCCCTAATTTGAAACTCGATGATTTCGGTAAGAATGAAAGGAAACTGATCAAGAGATCCAAATCCATAGAGAGGAGGAAACCAAGATCTTCGTCTACCCCTCCGAAGGTCGACTCGGTGTCCATTTCAAACGGCGATGATGATGATGATGAGCTGCTACCAATTGTTAAATTTATCCTTGTGAACGAATTGAAATCACCATCAACCGGTCATAATTCTTTGAAATCGTCTCTTTCCACAACCATGAACAACAAAGACACTGCGCCTAAGAGATCCAAATCCGTGTCTTTTAGTTCAAACGTGTATCTTCTAGCAACACACTCTGCAACGATATACAATAGGAAATCGCAAAGAGATAACACCAATTACATCATCACTCCAAGTTTGATCCAAAATGTTAGAATGGAAGTTAATGAGTTTAAAAAGGAGATGTTGGTTCATTCGATGAGTCAAGAGAATACTCATTTCTTCAAAGCTTGATCTTTAGCTCGCTATTTGTATGAAATTATATAGCTAAATTAAACGAATGTTACGAAATGAATTAAAGATATAGCATAGCGCTTGGGCTGGTTCTTCAAAAAAGGCCTCAACTCAAAGAAACCAACCCCAGTTCGTGGTCATGTGACTTTGTACTAGTAGAGAGTTCTGTGGCGTAGAATCTAGAATCACTCTCTACAAGCTTACAACACTAATTTTCAATCACAATTTCATCAATTCAAATATACAAGATGCAAATATAAATCAACCAGTCACAACTGAATGTTTTTTCCAAATAACTTAATCTAACTCAATAAATCAAGAAATTTAGTTTTCTAAGGAAGCTAAGATATCAGAGTCACCAGCATCTAAAATGGATAAGACACCAACTCTGAATAACTTACCACAAGCGGTACCTAATTCGTTGTTACCACCTTGGAAGTAGTGAACGTTGGTCTTGGACAACATGGCGTAGTATTCCAATTCAGACTTTCTTAAAACTGGGGTGTTGGCGGAGATGATAATCAACTTGGCCTTACCTTGTCTTAAAGACTTGACAACGGACTTGTAACCTAAGGTGTACTTACCGGACTTGATAGTCAAGGCTAACTTGGCGTTAATAGATTCTTGGTTGTTCTTTGGGGCCTATTATATTTGTTAGTATATTGCTAAAGGTTTCCACGGAGGAATCAAAGTTCAGTACAACATTTAACTGAGTTCAGTAATCCAATCCTTTGTTTAGCTGATACATGAACAAGAGTTGATGCCATTAAGCTTTGATATAGCAAGGGGTACTGACCATCTCTGCGAATTTGATAAGTAGTTATAATAACACTCCGGTCGTGATTGTGAAAGGAAACACCAGTGTATACTGTGTTGTGTGTGTGCTTACCTGCAACAACTTTACAAATTTTTATTTTCCATTACTTGAATTTTTGAAAAATCTCCCATGAGTGAGATGTTTGGATGTTTATTAGATTCTTTCAAAGCAATCCCCAAAAATGTGACTGCTACTAATGCGCGAATCAGAACCCACGCAACAAATCCAACCGACGCAAGTTTGTCCGGAAGCCCACTGCAGTATGGGAATTTTCCAATCCAACTCTGCATGCACGGATAGAGGCAAAGGAGTAGATGTTTGGATGTTGAGCCTTTGGCTGGGGTTTTTTTTCAGTGCTTTCATCACCAGCAACGCGAGTCGCATAGGCAGGAAAAATCAAAAAACGTAAAAATACCATACAACTTCAACAAGCAAGCAAGCAGGCAGTAGTGAAGCGCTTATTAGTATTGTCTTTTAGTAACGTCAAAGAAACTAGTATGTTCTTATAGTACTGAGACATTTGAAATGGAACCCAACTGAAGAATGAACATATCACACATCACAATTATATTGGAATTTAGAATCAGAAGAGAGAAGAAAGACCTTTGGAGATATTAATGGAATTTTGTTTCAAGCAGTGAATCAGAACAGTTATCAAGTTGAACAAAGTTAAGCAAGAAGAACTGGCAATAATGAACGTATCAATGAGAAGAACCACAACAAAAATAATAGCATGATTTATCAATGAGAATTAAGGGTCATACATACTCATCAGTTATCAAAGAATTATCACTGGCAGTCATACATAAGAACCACACACATCCATCCGTTCACCCAACCCATTCATTATAGATATTTCCACTCTCTCCTCATAGTAAAACCAGAAAACGCTACTGGCCTCATGAGATATCTTTGATTGTAATTTGTTCATATTTTGGTGGAAAATCCATGTCAGATATACCATAAACTCATTTCGTCCCTCTCTCCTTGTAACACTCATACTAACATAAACTCTCCCTACAGTCAAAAATGAAGGTTGAAGTTGATTCATTCTCTGGTTCTAAGATCTACCCAGGTAGAGGTACTTTATTCGTCCGTGGTGACTCCAAGATTTTCAGATTCCAAAACTCCAAGTCTGCTTCTTTATTCCATCAAAGAAAGAACCCAAGAAGAATCTCATGGACTGTTTTATTCAGAAGACACCACAAGAAGGGTATCACTGAAGAAGTTTCCAAGAAGAGATCCAGAAAGACCGTCAAGGCTCAAAGAGCCATTGTTGGTGCTTCTTTGGAATTAATCAAGGAAAGACGTTCCCAAAAGCCAGAAGCTAGAAAGGCTGCTAGAGAAGCCAACTTAGCTGCTGACAAGGAAAAGAAGAAGGCTGCTAAGGCTGCTAGAAAGGCTGAAAAGGCCAAGTTAGCCGCTGCTGGTGGTGCTCAAATCTCTAAGCAACAAGCTAAGGGTTCTTTCCAAAAGGTCAAGGCTACTTCCCGTTAATTTCCCTTATAATCTTTTTAAACTTGTTTAACTTGATGAATTTTATAGTACTTTAAAAGCGAATAGGGTTGTTTTCTTGTAGTGAGCTTAGTTTGCGTGCGTAGCTTACGCACTCTAGTTGAGTTGATCACGTGCATCGCAGAACACAGAACAAATAACATTGAATTAACAAAGGCAACTGCTGCAACAGTTGAACAAGGATACAACTTACAACCCTTAAACCATACTAGATACGCTCAATTAAATATCTATTTCACTTAGTCACTGATACCAACTGAACATCTATCAGCATGACACAAGACCTGTCTGATACTCAATTGAAGTCCGCTTCATCATTCTTCAACATTGCCCCCGTTCAATTTCAAACAGAGATTAACAATATAAGCAGTCTTGACGTATGCAATGACATCTTAGTGATATCTTTCAAAACGAATGCCCAAATCTTCAGAATCGATCTCAGTAACCCGGAGACTATCGAGACTTTCCAATTGCCGTTCAAGAAGACATTTCAAGAGGTTGGATACATTGATAGGTTATTCCAAGATCCAACAGGTTCACATTTAATCGTCAGTACCTCTAAAAGAGAGACTTTCTATTTAAATTATCAAAGTTCAGGACAGTTTAAACATCTATCAGAGTTGAACCATTTGGAAATCACCAGTATAGCATGGAATCTTAAAGCTTTAACCGATTCCAACACGGGGAGTTTCCTCATTGGTGATAAATCTGGTGGGATTCATGAAGCGTTTTTAGAGTATCAAGTTTCAACGAGGAAATATTTCAAGAATGTGTCAAGAAACGTTCATAACACTGGGAGAAGTATCGATGGGTTGAGTTTACACTTTGACCAGTTCAATAAATTCACGATTGTGTTAACTTCAGGAGATGAGATTTGTTATTGGTATGATAAAGTTCCCAATGTTGATTCTAAACATCCAATCAAGTACAATGAGCTTTACCTTTATCGCTTGTTTCAGAGCTGTTCGCCTTTGGAGTCTGAGAAATATGAAAGCTTGAAATCAGATAATGAGAATTACAACTGTGTCAAGTTCACTTCAAGTGTGGCGCAGCCTACGATAGGTTGGTTGATCGATTTAGGGATCGTGTTTGGTGATATCTCTGCAGTGAACGTACCGGGGAGAAAGAACCTTGGAGATTTGAAGTTCTTAATCAGCTCAGAGCTGCCACAGAGTGGTGATGATGAGATTGGTGCACAGTTCCAAGCTTTGGCGTTCACCAAGTACCATCTTGTTCTCTTGCGAGGCAGAGAGGTTCTCGTAGTGAACAAGTTCAACGACGAGTTGGTGTTCCAGCAGAGTTTGCCACTGGATGAGGCTGGTGAGAGGTTCATTGGGTTGGTTGCTGATCAGCT
The DNA here is from genome assembly GCA_030582275.1 of Waltiozyma pijperi. Lineage (NCBI taxonomy): Eukaryota > Fungi > Ascomycota > Saccharomycetes > Phaffomycetales > Wickerhamomycetaceae > Waltiozyma > Waltiozyma pijperi. The sequence continues at coordinate 42,092 of JAKTWX010000339.1, forward strand.
GAAGAGCACGTATTGGGTTTATTCGGACCGCCACATCTATGAGATCACCGTTGAGGACGAGGACAAGTTCATTTGGAGATCGATGCTGGAGAACGGGCTGTTTGACCAGGCGTTGGCAGTGACCAAAGACCCGGTGGCCAGAGACGTTATCTATGGGAGAAAAGCCGAGTGGCTGTTCCAACAGAGGCTGCTACAGCAGGCAGCTAGCACTTTTGCCCTCACCTCGACTCCAAGTTTTGAGACTATTGCTTTGAAGTTTCTTGAGGCGAAAGATATGGATGCCTTGCAGGTTTATTTCCTCGCTAAGTTCAACCTTCTGCTCAAGGACAAGAGCCTCCAGTTCAAGGTCCCTTTGACTTTGTTGTCGTGTTGGATCGTGGAGAATTACGTGGTGAAACTGAACGAATTGGACGAACAGCTTGAAAACCAAGAAATCAAAGACGTTGCCGATTTACAAACCTTGACTTCGACCAAATTACAAATCTCCCAGGAACTTCAAACTTTCCTCACTTCCCATATTGCAGTGTTGGATCAAAAGACCGTTTACGAGATCATCATTGCCAATAATCGCACGGAGGATTTGCTATATTTCGCCAATTTGATCGAAGACTACGACTTCGTGGTGACTTATTGGATCCGTTTGGAGAAATACAACGAGGTTCTCGACACTTTCAGCAAGATCAACGACTTGGAAATCGTGTACAAACACTCGACGGTTTTGCTTCTGAATGCCCCAGCAAAGACCGTTGACACGTGGTTGGCCATTCCGGCAATCGACGCTTCGAGATTGATCCCGGCTGTGTTGAAATACAACGAGGTGAACAAGCGTGTCAGTGTGGACCATCACAGGGGAATCGAGTTTCTCAGCAAGTTCATCAAGGCCAACAAAGTGGAGAGCTGCCACCTGCACGACACGCTTTTGTACTTGCTCATCTCCAACGATTCGAGCTCCACGGACGAAAGTTTGATTCTCAGATACCTCGAAGAGACCAAAGACTCCGTTTATTACAACCCGGATTTCATTCTTCGACTATGCCTCAAGTTCCAACGTGTCAGATCGGCAATCATGGTTTATTCCGGGTTGAAATTCTACGAAGATGCAATCAATTTGGCCCTTGCTAACGGTCTTGTGGACGAATCGATTCTCATTGCCGATAAGATGGAAGACGATAAGACGAGAAAATATCTTTATTTGAAAATAGCAAAGCTGAAAATCGACAAGCTTCACCACTCTGACCAGCAACTGATCAAATCCGAAGTGCAATTCCTCCTTGAGAGATGCGATTTACTCACAATCAAAGACCTTTTACCAATTTTACCAAACTTTACCACAATCGATAACTTCAAAGAGGAAATTTGCCAAGATTTAGAGAAATTCGGAAATCTGGTGAACAAATTGAACTATGAGATGGAGTCAAACGTTCAGATAAATCACGATATCGTTCAAGATATCGACACGAAGATCACAAATAAATCCATCTTGATCAAATTCGGCTCTTCTTGCTCTTCGTGTGAGAAACTTTTAACTTCGAGGAAATTCTTCACTTTCCATTGCCAACATTGCTTCCATTCAGATTGCTTGATAAAGTTGATTCACGGCTCGAACGATTTCCAAACGAAGAAGAGATTAGACACTTTACAAAAGAAATATCTCAATGAAACTACCACTGGGGCTAATAACAATGTTAAATTTATAAATCATCCAGAGGTCGATGCTTTACTATCGGAGAAATGCCCACTGTGTTCGGATTTAAGAATCGATTTATTGGACGTCCCATTGATTGAGAACTTAAAGATCGGTTCAACTAATATCGATGAAGATGACTGGTGACTGCAGGTGAGAATGGTTCAGTATAGCTGTAATTATAAATAAATATAGATGTGTGTTAAGTTAGCTTGTAGCTCCTCTCTTCAACATCCGAACATCAGCTTACACAATTGCACGGAAAGCTATGACAGACTCGGCAGCGCTCTAGCTGTCGGATTGTTTTGTAAACAAATAAAAGCTGCTACACGTTTAGCCGCCAGCTGTGATGAAAGGATAGCAGCTGTTATAATACAACTGTTTCCACTATATCAATGCACCTTTAAGCCAACAATTCAACTTCACTCCACACACACACACACACACCCTACCACACACGCTTCAACAATATGTCAGAGAATTTTGATAAGATAAAAACACATTTCCCAGCAGCTCGTATTAAGAAGTTAATGCAATCAGATGAAGACATAGGTAAAGTTGCTCAAGCTACACCAGTTGTTGTAGGTAGAGCCTTGGAGTTTTTCCTTGCCTCTATAGTGGAATCTTCAGTGAAAGAAGCTCGTGAAGCTGGTGTTAAGAGAATCACTGGTGCTCATGTTAGACAAGCTATTGAAAAAAATGAAAATTTCGATTTCCTTGTTGAAACTGTTTGTAAGAAAGGTGAAGTCGAAGCTACTGCTGAACAACAAGATGAGGAATAGTGTTTTTAATAGTGTATAATGGGTCATATAAATTAGTTAATTATGGGATTAAAGGATCAAAAAAAAAAAAAACTGTTATTACTTCTTACCTAATTCAGAAGCTCTTTGAGCAGCTTTTTCAACACCTTTGATAATGGCAGTCTTCAACCCTCTCGATTCCATCTCCACGATCCCAGCAATGGTTGTACCACCCGGAGTGCAAACTTGATGCTTCAATTCTCCCGGGTGTTGACCAGAGAGTTCAACCAGTTTAGCTGTACCTTCCAAAACTTTAATAGCAGCTTCTCTACTTTCCTTTAATGGGATACCAAGGTTTAACCCACTTTCCATTAATGCTTCCAACATCAACAACACGAAAGCTGGTCCTGAGCCAACTAACCCTGTAGCGGCATCCATGTTCTTCTCTGGTAATTCGATGACTTTCCCAATAGGACCGATTAAATCTGAGATTAGCTTACTTTCAACAGCGGTAACTTCAGAAGAATTAGCAACAACTGCAGTCCCATATTGATATTTGGCAGGAGTGTTAGTCATAACACGTGAGACTTTCTTAGAATAGTTTTGGAATTGTTCAATTGTCCAACCTGCAACAAGAGAAATCAACAATTTACCTTCTAATGAACCAATGTTTGATAAAACGGATTCTGTCATGTATGGTTTTAACCCAATCACGATGATCTCAGATTCAGCAACGGCTCTTTGGTTATATTCAGCGTCAAAGGAAACTTCAAATGGGATATCACTGTCTTGGTATTTGGCCTTTAACAAATTGGCACTGGTTTCAGATCTGACACATGCAATGATCTTTGATGGTCCATTAATTGGTTTCTCCTTACAGGAAAGATAAGCAGATAAGAAAGCTTGGCCAATAGTACCGGAACCTAAAACGGTAAGTGTGTATGGTTTATTTTCAGTGAAGGTGGACATCTTGAGTGATAGAAGTATATTAATGATGAATTTGAAAAGGAGTAAATGGTTTAAACGTCTGCTCTAATGCTGTATTTTATCATCGAGTTGCAACTAATTGGAAATGCGGAATTGGACGTCCGATAATTCAATCGATCAGAGTCAGATAATGACATAAGCGCTTAGTAATCGAAATGCTGCTTACTGTTCCGTATTATTTAACATTAATATTAACTGTTATACTAGTGTACACATAAACATCAAAACCCTCGACTATTGGCTTAGTTACGAAGGTAATCACGTAGATAGCCACCTAGCTTAGTAGCACCTTGTTCCAAGACATCTTTCAAAACAGCCAAATCGTCATTAGCAGTGTTTGCAAATTCATTGAAATCGTTATTTTGATACCCATTAGGACCATTTGGACGTTGCTGTTGTTCATCTTCACCGAAATAAGAAGATGAGGAAATAGAAGAGGAGTTATTGAATGATTGTAACTTGGAATGGGCTTCTTGTTGAGCGACAGTATCGTATGAATTTCTACCAAACATTTGATCTGAAGAGATGGCCTTTTGTCCACCGTATTTAGAAGCAACTTCACCAGTGTATTTTGGAGCTGAGGCTGCCTTGGCTCTCTTTTCCTGCTCAGCGGCATCGTTACCGGTCATACCGAATCCCAATTTGGCAAATGTTGGTGTGATTTTGTCCACTGACGCAGCAGAAGCGGAGCCAGCAGCAGCAGCAGTGGATGAAGAAGAAGAATCAGAGAAGGAGCCAAACGATCTTTGTGGCTGTGGTTCGGATTTTATAGAAGAGGAAACCACTTTACCCTTAGCGCCAAAGATATCGTCTTCGGATCCGTTCTTATTTGAATCTTTGTTTGGGTTGTAGCCCAACTTGGCTGTCTCTTCAGCTTCTTGCTTGGCTTCTCTTTCAGCGGCATCAAAGTCAACTTCTGCTGTGACTTTCTTCAGGGACAACTTGGAGGCCTTTCTTGGGCCAGATAATATGCTTGTCTTCTTAGCGGTGGAACTGATGGACTTTCTCAAGACTGGGGTTGGCTTCTTAGCGGCAGTGGCTGATTGTGATTGTAAAGATGCCGCAGAGCCGTCGTTCTTTGGAGTTAGCGGTCTAGACCCAAGTGGGGAGCCAGTGGTCAATGGCTTCTTATCCCAACTGGCGAAGAAATCATCGGTGCTTCCTGATTGGCTTTCGTTTAAGGAAGAAGATGAAGAGTTGTCGATTCCTTCCAAAGTGACAGAGCTTGGGTACAGAACCTCGTCCTTCTTGACTTTCTGGTCTAAGTGGTCTTTGTAGTTGGTGGCGATCTTGGAGGTGTACTTGGCCTTTGGTTCAGCGGTTTTAGAAAGATATCTTGAGCCGCCGTTCTTCATGAAATACTCCTTGATCTTTTGATTGCCACCCAGTTTGAAACGACGTAATTGATGCTGCCCCCATTTGTCCAAGTTGGAGGACTTGACGAAAGTGATGTGGACACCTAGGTTTCTGTGGACAGCGGAACATTCAAGACATAGAAGAATACCAAATGGGATAGATGTCCAAGTTGGGTTCTTAGCTTCACAGTCAAAACAAATCTTGTTGGCTGGTTCCTTTTGTAGGTTTCTGAAGATGCTGTCTCTTTCCTCAGTGGTGGCGAGTAGTTCAGTCATGAATGAGAGGTGGATGGATGCGAGGGGAGTAGGTAATCAAAGAGGATTACTAGATCACTAGTTAACTGTTTGAGGTTTTTGATCAACAAACAATTCCCAGCAGCTAGTATCAAAGTTACAACCTACGCGCGCAGCCGACAAAGGCGGAAGGGACCGCGGCTATTTCACCCGCAGACTTCCGGGTAATTTCTTGCCACGTGCCCAGAAATCCCGCTAGACAGACCGTAAGTTAAACATTAGACTTGTACATACACATCAGATACTAAACATCTCTCTCTTTACTATTAGTCCTCTCATATTCATCACAATCAATCAACTGACCAAGACATCACTGTCAGCCACTCAGCATCAATGTCCCTATCACACATTCTATCAACATTGATAGTATCTTTTCTCACGCTTAGTAGTACCGTACAAGCAAGGGAATCCTTTACACTTTCTCAGAACGCCACCGAATCACATTGTTTCCCTGTTCGTTTGAACCAAGAGTATTCACCAGGTTATGTTAACCTCCATTTAGCCTCTTACCATTCAACCGTCAAGGATGGGTTCCCTGAGGTTGCTGTCTTGATCGCTAGAAGAGATGATCTCAATTATAAGAAGAAATATTACAAAGATAAAGGAGGGAGTTATAAAACATGTACCATTGACGCGGTTAAGGACGGTTACTGCACACATAGAAGATTGGGGAAGTATCTCTACGAACTAAATGACCCATTTGGGCTCGCTAATGATCAAAACACTGTTTACGATGATATTCTTTGGGAATTGGGGACTTATGAATCGGTTTTCCCAGTCAAGGAATCCGGTTATTATTGTGTTTTCTCTCATTCTGAAGATGCTCAAGACTATGAGATAGACGTTGAAGTTATCGATCATCACAGATTGACCAATGAGCAGAGAATGATGTTGACTATTGCTGATTTGGAAATGATTTTCAACGGGTTGTTTTTAATTGGATTCGCCACGGTTTGGAATTTCTGGAGTATTCCCAAATTAAATGAGATTCCCTTCGCTGTTAGATTCACTTTACTCTCCACTTCTTTCGGTTTACTGTTGAACTCTTTGGTTAAACTGGACCTGCAATATTTCGACGGTTCTTTTGGACTCATGCCGATTCTCATTGACTTTTGCTCCGAGATTTATTCCTTGCTGATTCTTCTGGGGGTTTACCATTTCTCTTTGGATTTCTCATACTCTTTCGACAAGAACTTACTTAAGGACAAAGAAGGTTTGCTGTATTTTGGTCTGGCTCTGGTGCTGTCAATTCTTGGTTCTGTTTTCCCAAATGTGACACTCTTCATTAACATCAAGGTTTTCCTTGAAGCGTTCATCATCATCATTACATTAGTGAAATACAGACTCATTGCCGAAGAGTACAGTCACAGCTTATCTCTTTCCTCACTCAAGCATTACCAATTCAGATCACTGATCCTGACAACTCTTTTGATCCAGTTCGGTCTCCCATACCTTTTCCTTAACCGTATCACCATGCAGGCATTTAACGTTTTCGTTTTTCCAGAAATATCGCCATTCATTTCATACCTTGCTCCTTCTTTCACGAATTTATTGATTGATTCAAGTTTGGAGAAGATGTACGGTGATTTGGAACTACCACTGTTTGTCGCTGTTTTGGGAATGTTGATTAAATTCTACGGGACTTGGGTTCATTGGAGTCCAAAGGCTGTTAACAGTGCTCTCAAGTTGGATGAAACTTTAAAGAAGTTGCAAACTGAGAAGAATCAGTGATGTTGATTTAATATATCATTAGGTCATTTCATTATATTATATTAATTATATTCTTTAGATCCATACTCGAATTCGCCAGCAAATCAAGCATATAGATACGTCATTAAAATATATTCATCACTAACAACAAGCAGTTGTAGAATTGTGAACATGTGCTCCAGCTGTGGGTCTCGAATTAGAATCAATTGAGCTCGGGTTCGAGGTAGAGTCTGTTTGTATTTCAAATTGGAAAGTATGGCCTTCTTGTTTCTTCATCTTTGCCATTAATTTCAATTCTGCCTTTGTTGGTTTATTGACATAACCATGACAATAAATCTTTGACTTAGCACAGTTCCCACAAAAAGGTTTCATCTCATCACATTTGATACGTCTCTTACGACACGTCAGGCATCCTGTTCTTGTTCTTCTCTTGGCTGGCTTGCCGATCTTAGAACCATCCATACGCTTGGTATCGTTATGATCGAGATCATCTAATTGTGATACTTTCTTGGTTGGTCTGGGACAGCTGATCTTAGTCTTGTTCTTCGTCGTTGAGTTGGGACTATTATTACTAACGGTTGGCTTTTTAGGAGTTTGATGCGTTGGGTATTGGAACTTAAACTCAGTGGTTACTGGGCTTAATTGTTGTGACGGTAGAGGTGGAGATGGGGTCATTGGGTAATAATAGATCTGATTCTGATACTGCTGTTGATACTGATGATGTTGCGGTTGATTGTGATACTGATACTGATACTGCTGCTGACTCTGCTGGTTAGCAGGACCCAGAATGAACTGCTGCTGTGGGACTAAGGTGTTTGGAAGGTAAACGTGTTGGGCTTTATAGTTATAGCTGGAAGGATCGAAACACGAAGATTGTGGAGAAGGAGTTTGTATTGGAGAGATAATGTGCTCTAAGCTGGAAGAAATAGTAGCAGCCAACGACAGAGAGCTTCGATTCGAGCTGAGAGAACTTGCTCTTGAAGAGATCGGAGAGGGCAAACTCTGTACATTCATGAAATGATCGATGCTTGGTAACTTCATTGGGATTTGTTTCTTTACAGTCGGTGTTATGTATAACGTAATGGTAAACAATAGCGCACCTGCTTGTATAGCATGACGAAATCAGGACTTCATTTTTCTTTTATATAAATTGAACAAGCTTTGATCCAAGTTTCACCAACAATCCGACGATGGTTTGCTTTGGTTTGGTTTGTTGTGGAGTCTGGACTACAAACATTTCAATTGAATGTAATCTTTAACGTATTCGCCACAGCGACTTTGAATATTTTATCCGGACTCTTGCATGATGTTGCATACTTTAGATTCCGTCATTGCTTCCACAGCTACAAATCGTACGAGAAATTCGGAAAAAGCAGAGCTCTTATGCAGAAGTATGCTAGCAGTATAGGTTTGTGTCAAACGTCACTAGATTCGCCATTTTAACGAGACGCAAAAGCATTTGTCCAAAATTCCAAGAGCTGGTTCCCGCAACAATTATCGGACTCACATACATATATGTAAAACATGAATATCATGTAGTAGTTTCGATTAACGTTGAATAATCAAGAATCTTGTGTACACTTATGAAATCAGATCTGAAAGGCTCATGTCAATAAAATGATTCTTTGCTTCTGTTGGACCCTTTAAATCAAGGCTGGAGAGTTTCCAGGAGTCCGAGTATAATTTGCATGCAGCTTGTGTGGCTACGTGTATAATATCCCAATTCTTCAAAAAAAAATATAATCGATACGTTTTCTCAAGATGCATATTCTTCACAAATATTGTCAGCCAGTGCCAGATCCCAGCTTCAATTACATAGGGGGCCGGCGGCTCGGGAATATGAGCTAACATTAACATATATAGCTGGTTTCAACTTTTGAGGAGTTCAGTAGTTATACATTTTCAGATATTCTATACAGTTTAGACACCACATCCAGACATCCAGACACAACCGTACAACAACATTCCCGGTTAACTATCAATTTGTTTATTATATGTTAATCAGAAATGATTATTTATATAGAATCAACCTGGACATGAGCTTGAGCTTGAGCTTGCTGATTTTACAGGTAGTGAGTGTCCCATGGCCCATGGGGCCCGGGGTTCCAAATAATTGAAGGTGTTCAAAGTTCGTACATCTGAATCTGCATCTCCGTGCATGCCTGTGGCTTCTCAAAAGTATATGCGGGTCCATGCATCTCGGTAACGCCCAGGCATGATCGGTTACAGGTAACTTGAATAATTTCTGAAAAATCTCGTACGATTTTGATGATATAAGATTTGGAGATAACTAGCTTACTAGTGTGTTGAAATAACTTAGTTTATTCTCCGAGGCAGCTAGTACGATGAGATCTGTTTATAAATATTTTACACGTTGAACATATGAAATATGAATTGAAAAAGTCTATCAGTTGATGCTTATACTAATTTTCAAAGTAAAATGATATATATATAGTACTCATGATATCCAATAGTCTACGTCGGACCTCCCTAATAATATTAACTTGAATTAGTACTAGCTAGACTACAGCTAGGTATCATGTCTCAGATTCGGGGACGGGTGATCATCCAGCTAATTATTTGAATAGCAATTATCAGTTTGAATCATAATTAGCGGTTAAAATGTAGCCAATCAGCTGTTTGGATCAGATCACATCAGGATATAGAGCGGTCAACATGAGTGGACATCCGACAGCGCTAATATAGCTCATAAGTAAATATAGCCGGCGGTGCAAATGAATTACTGAAAGCCGTCCCGCGACTCAGGACTCTAGACAGATACAAGACTACGACGTGTCTTGGACTCTTGAGTCTTCAGTCTCGTCTGATCTAGTGATCGATGTCTCCGTTGAATATTAAAGCTAGCAACCAGCATTTGTGCTCAGGCGGGTGAATTAAGGCCGCATCCATTTATCCTTAAAATTACGATTAATGCGAGAGAACTTTGGAAGTTGGTCTATATTCACCTCGGTAGTTATAACTTAAAACTAAACTATAGTATGTACTGATTCACGTTACATTTCAAAAGATTCTCTGGTACCAACTCTTGTGTAAATCCCTTGAAATTCTGCTAAACTGTTGCATCTCTTCCCAGCAATTTCTCCCAGCATCACAATCTTTCAAATTGACCAAGAAATCTCTTGAAGTTTCATTGTAGAACATAAAGGAAGAATCAAACTCATAATCAGAACAGGCACCAGGACCAAGAGAAGCCAACAATCTTGTTGGTAGGAACCCCAATCTGGATCTAATCGAGGGAAACTTGTTGTAATAATACTCTAA
>JAKTWX010000340.1:1384-28646 GCA_030582275.1 Waltiozyma pijperi
GGGCTAGAGAACTTTTCAAGGGGCTAGAGGGTTTGGGCCTCAGTGTGTTTCAAGCTTAGCAATGGGAATTGTTGTAATTGCGCTGATTGTAGTAGGTAATGAATGTCGAAGAAAAGCATATTGAATTAATAATGAAGGGAATGGTAGAAGTTAGGGAAGTTTGTAGGTGCTTTATTAGGGCCGTGTAATATTGTGATGTATTGTCAAAATGTTACTAAGAACGCTAGGCTTGAAATTTTTTGGACATGTGTCCTGACGCACCTAGGCTTACTAGACATGCACTATAGTGCGAGGCAATGACTGCAAATTTAATAAAAGAAAAGAGGCGTTTTGGCCGAGTGGTTAAGGCGAAAGATTAGAAATCTTTTGGGATTTCCCGCACAGGTTCGAGTCCTGTAGACGTCGTTATTTTTTTCCTTGCTCTATTCTATATTTTTTTTGAAAAACTGTTTTAAAGGTTTTCTATGATCATTATAACCGACAGATGAAGAATTTTACATCACGATTAACTATAGCTGATCCTACTTGAGCAATAGGCCACTCGTCATATAAAAGCAAAAACGGCAATAAATTGTACTTAAATTCGTGATTGCACATATATATAGAAATTGTTGAATCGGGTGCAATATTGCTGTAATTTATATGATTACAATAATATTTTTCACCTAGATTTACAAAGTGCTGTATGCAGCAAGTCAAATGAACATGGCAGCTAATATAGGAAGCGGTTGAGCAGCGACAGCTCTGTTAGACTTAGAGTCATATTAGAAATGCTAACAGATGAGTACTAGGAACTTTACCGTAGTTTTATTCACTTAGCCAACGTTCTCTTACCATCTATTGATCTAAGTACAATATCAAGAGTATCAACAGCAGACAGGAAATCAGCCACCTTTAATAGTAATTCTGAAGACATGAGAAAGGCACCTTATAAGTTGTAACCAGTCCATAGCAGATCCTTATTTGCGGCATCAGTTTAGGTGATCCGACAATCTGACCGGTTCCATAACAATTTACTAGACGCGTCGAGTTGGCTTATAATATGGTCAGGCACAGCGAATAATTAAATTTGTACCATGTTTTAAAAATATAATTTATTTATCAGAAATTACGTCCTCGACGTAGACGGTCAGCTGAAGCTAAACTAGCATAATATAATTATATAATATATTATTGTAATATTATTTTTATATTGTAACTGTTGACCTCAACAGTTAACGATCTGCACATATAATATACCAGTTTATAAATATATAATAATTTATATATATAAATTATATTTCTTATTACAGCTTACGCACGATAAATTTGTCATATATATTAAATTTTATATTATAATGTTTAAATATAATATATATTAATTTAATATTAATAATATTAATTCGTGAAAAAAAAAAATATCATCTATATTTAAATTGATATATACGACGTCGTTAAATTATTATAAAAGATATATAATAATATTATTATTATAATATATATATAATTTTATATAAAATAATTGAGGCGACGACAGCTTCTTCATCGTCATAAATGTTAGTACTAGATATTAGAGCTGCACAGATCAAATATAATCCTTAATTTTTAATAATTTATCATGAATTAATTCGATAAGCTCACGTGATCAGCCAATTAATTAAATTTAAAAGACTAGAAAGCCCGGCTGATAATGAGCATGGATCTAGCTGGTTTCAGGAATAGGTTTTATGATCAATTCATCCAGCAAATACTTTCATATATTATTCACAGCTGAGACCAATTAAGGATGTAACTTAAAGATCCCATGATCGTTCATACTTCACTCCATAAATCATGCTGCCAATATGAGGTAAATCTATTTATATATCTAAATATTGTTGGTCGACAATCATCTTCAATTTAGTTCAGCCCAGGAAAATTCACAGATAATATCTGTGCGATAAACTACAACATCCAGTCTAAGCGTAACAAATATATAGTAAGATGATATTTTCAAGATATGTATAAATAGATATGAAACAGAGGAGCTACCCTCCAAGACAATAAATGATAGAAAAACACAGAATAGAACACAAAATAACAGCAACTTCCTTTTAAGTTGTTCGATCGAACTGATTATTCGGAGGTTTGGAAGACTTCGTTCAAAAAGGCGTTTTCTTCAGCCAAGTGCATGGCCTTAGAACCAGCAGCAACGGAGGCAGATGGGTCTCTACCAGCGTATCTGACTTCCTTACCCTTGTGGACGGTTTCCTTCAACAAGGTGGTCAATCTTGGTTGGACGAAAGACCAAGCACCCATGTTCAATGGTTCTTCTTGACACCAGACTAAGTCTTCAGCATTAGGGAAGGAGTCCAAGGTGTCACGTAATTGAGCCCATGGGAATGGGTGGATTTGTTCAACCTTGATGAAGGCAGTGGTCTTGTCTTCCAAGGCAGCACGACGCTTGTGTAAGGCAGTGTAGACTTGACCAGACAATAAGACAACTCTCTTGATTTCTTCCTTTGGAGCAATGGACTTGCCTAATTCTTCATCTTCAATGATCCATTGGAATCTGGATTCACCAGTGAAGTCAGAAAGTGGCGATCTGGCCAATGGGTGACGTAACAATTGCTTGGAGACGAAGATGGCAATTGGCTTTCTGAATTGACGGTGCATTTGTCTTCTGTAAAGATGGAATAAGTTGGCTGGGGTGGTTGGGTAGGCGATTTGGAAGTTACAGTCTTGGTGTTGACGGTCTAACTTTTCTGGAGCTGGGAAGAAACGGGAGTCTTCGTTGGCTAATTGCAAGTATCTTTCTAATCTACCAGAGGAATGTTCTGGACCTTGACCATCGTAACCGTGTGGTAAGGTTAAGACTAAACCGGATCTTTGCTTCCACTTAGATTCAGCACCGGCAATGAATTGATCGACAATGACTTGGGCAGTGTTGGCGAAATCACCGAATTGGGCTTCCCATTGGACAAAGGCGTCTGGAGAGGTTAAAGAGTAACCGTATTCGAAACCCATGACACCGTATTCAGAAAGAGAGGAGTTAGAGATGACGAAGTCAGCTTGGTTTTCAGAAACGTGCTTCAATGGAGTGTACGTGTTTTCAGAAGCTTGGTCGTGCAAGACGGCGTGACGTTGGGAGAAAGTACCTCTTTCAACATCTTGACCGGAGACTCTGACGTGGAAGCCTTCGTTGACTAAGGAACCGTAAGCTAAAGCTTCACCAGTAGCCCAGTCGATACCTTCACCACTTTCAACAGACTTCTTACGTTGACCCAAGATTCTCTTCAAGTTTCTATGGGCTTCGAAGTTTTCTGGCCAGCTGGAGATGACTTCACCGATGTGCTTCAATGTGGATTCTTCAACAGCAGTTGGTAAGTGTGGTAAGATTTCAGTGGCTAATTCCTTTGGAGACTTGAAACCTTCCCATGGAGTGGTTAACCATTCTCTGGAGGTTGGTTCGTAGTCCTTGGACTTGGTGAAGGACTCTTCCAAGATGTTCCAGACCCATTGCTTGTGTTCATCAATGTCAGCCTTGGTGAAGGAACCTTCCTTGATCAATTGTTCGGTGTAGATGTCAATGACAGACTTCTTTTGGGCAATCTTTTGGTACATCAATGGTTGGGTGAAGGCAGGTTGATCGGTTTCGTTGTGACCGTGCTTTCTGTAACCAACAACATCAATGATGACGTCGGAGTGGAAAGTGGCTCTCCATTCAGCAGCCAAGTTGAAGATGAAGGTGATACCTTCGACATCATCGGCGTTGACGTGGAAGATTGGGGCTTCAATGGATTTGGCGATATCGGATGGGTATGGGGTAGATCTGGAGAATCTTGGGTCAGTGGTGAAACCGATTTGGTTGTTAACAATGACGTGGATGGTACCACCAGTGGAGTAACCTGGTAAGGCAGCGAAACCTAAAGTTTCGTAAACAACACCTTGACCAGCAAAAGCAGCGTCACCGTGGAATAAGATACCAATGGCCTTGTTGAAGTGGCCAATGTCACCCTTGTAGTGCTGGATGGCTCTGGTTCTACCCAAGACAACTGGGTCTTCGGCTTCTAAATGGGATGGGTTGGCAACCAAGGACAAGTTGACGTGCTTACCAGAGGTGGTTGGTCTTTGGAAGTTCATACCTAAATGGTACTTGACATCACCAGAACCTTCGTCAATTTCCTTCGAACCGGTGAATTCGGAGAAAATGGATTCGTTTGGCTTTCTAACAACGTTGGACAACATGTTCAATCTACCTCTGTGTGGCATACCAATAACAATGTCTTCAACACCTAATTCGACAGCACGATCGATTAAGGACTTGACACCTGGAACAACAGATTCGGCACCTTCTAAACCGAATCTCTTGTCATTTGGGAACTTGGTGGATAAGAAAGTTTCGAAGGAGGTGGCCCAGACCAAACGATCTAAGATTTGTCTCTTTTGGTCGATGGAGTACTTGTATGGTTGTGGGATTTCAATTCTTTCTCTCAACCAGTCACACTTTTCTCTGGATGGGATGTGGATGTATTCGTAACCAATGGTGGAACAGTACAAACGTTCACAGGTGTTGATGACTTCTCTTAAGGTCAAATCGTCCTTACCATCCTTGGCGAATCTTGGTAAGATACCTGGACCCAAGTGGACCTTCTTGTCTAAATCGGCTTCAGTGAAACCGTAGTGTTCTAAAGTCAATTCACTTGGTAAGGAGCCGTTCTTGTTGTCACCGAAAGAGATACCTAATGGATCAATGTGGGCCTTTTGGTGACCTCTGACTTGGTAAGCTCTGACCAACAATTGAGCCTTTAAATGCAACAAGACATCATCGTTACCAACGGAGAAACCACCGGATGGAACAACGGAGGCAACACCACCAGCAGGGGTTGGAATCAAAGTAGGAGGAGCAGTGAAGGCTTGTTGTGGAGGAACGTTACCGTTTAGGTTCTTGAAGTAGGCGTTCCAGGAAACGTGGACAGAAGATGGGTCGTTCTTCCAAGCAGCGTACATTTCATCAATGTAAGAAGCATTGGTTGTGGAAAGGAAGCCATCTTGAGAGGTGGAGTAAGAGCGGAAAGCTGGGACAGCCTTGAGAACGTTGGAACGTTGCAAAGACTTACCTGAACGTAAAAGTCTTAACATGTTGAATGTGTAGAGATAACTGTCTAAAACTGGGGCAAATCTATGAACTTAATGATAGATCTGGAATTCAGGACGTGGGTATTGCAGGGTCTCTTTCAGGGATTGGGTTCAATTCAGAGACGTCTTTGGGTGACAATACGTGGGCGCTGGGAGACTGCGTGGTTGAGTTTCAAGTTATCTTTGACAGAGAATTGAACCCATATATTTGTTGTTTGTTTGGCGGCTTCTTTTTTGATGTTTGGAGATTTTTGTTGCAACTATTGGATTGGATGGCGCCGTTAGTTGTCTGGGCCCCATACAGGATTTTCATGTGATTCGCGAATGCCGAACGGGCCTCCGGGAAAATTTAACAGCTTGCGCGAAGAGCGAATACTCCCCGGATTTCACGGCCGGCGAATCACTAGTACTTGCCGACTATCAAGAATCACAACTTTTGTGACAAACAGTCGACTTCCACTCATTGGAAGTCCTTAAAATATATTCAAACTACATTTGAAGTCTTTTAGAGGAGCACATATGTGTAGGTTGTGCCCTAGATCTAATTAGCTTAGTATGTTCTTGCTGCAGTTCAGATTTAATCGGGAAGCGCTACAAAATTTCCACATATTTTTCAGGACCAATTAGTACTAACCCCAGATAAATTTACACGTTAGAATCAAGGGAAAACAGGAAGTGTACAACAACATTTAAATGTCAATTATTTAAAATATCAAAATATTTAGGGGAAATGTTGGGTTATAAATATATTCACTGCTCAGACTCAAAGCCAATCAGAAATGCTTTAAACGTAATATTTTTGGTGCCAGGTAAAAGCCACACCCAACTTCGGTTCCTTGAAAATTCGAAAATTTCTGACATAATTTTTTCCCTGATCTTGCATAACCACATCCGGGCTCCGGGAACTCGGTAGTTGTTACTCCGAAGTTTCGGGCTCTCACGTGAATGAAATCTAGGTCTATTTCTTGAGCCTTAATCACGTGAGAGTCAAATTGCTCTGAAGACTGGGGCGGCTACGTGCGTGCAGCGTGGGAAATTAAATTGCAAATTGCAGCAAATGATCAACTAGCCAACCAATATACAGAACAGTCCACAGATTGAGTTAAAGGATGTTCTGATCCATATCTCTTGTATCATACATTCATATATTCAAAGATGTCCACTGAAACTCCACGTCAAAAAGTCGCCTTCGTCACAGGTGCTTCATCAGGGATTGGTTATGCCGTCTCCATCGAACTTTCAAAACGGGGTTACAAAGTTTATGGTGCTGCCCGTCGCTTAGAGCCAATGGAACCTTTGAAAGAATATGGTGTTACTCCGGTTCAATTAGATGTTTCTTCGTTGGAGTCTGTTCTTAGAGTCAAAGAATTTCTCACACAGGAGTTGAAAGACGGTAAGCTTGATATCCTTTACAATAACGCAGGTCAAAGTTGTACATTACCAGCTTTAGACGTGACAGATGAACAATTCACCCAAGCCTTTGAAGTCAATGTCTTTGGTCCAATCAGATTATCCAGAGAACTCTCCAAATTCGTCATTAATGCTCAAGGTACCTTTGTTTTCACAAGCTCCTTAGTTGCCGTTGTTCCATTCCCATTCAGTTCAGTTTACTGTGCCACCAAAGCTGCCATTTCTCAATATGCCCATGTTTTGCATTTGGAAATGAAAGGGTTTGGTGTTAGAGTCATCAATGTCATCACAGGGGGTGTTAAGACTAACGTCGCTGATACTAGACCTTTACCTCCAAACTCCGTTTTCAATTTCGAAGAAGGTATCAAGGCATTTGATGACAGAAGAAAAATGAGTGACAATAACTCCCCAATGACCGCCACAGAGTACGCTATTCAAGTTTGCAATGATATTGAATCCAAATATGACCTAATCGATGTTTACAGAGGAACCTGGGGTTTTGTTTTAGGCCATTTTGCTCAAATTGCTCCAAGATGGCTCATGGAATGGATATTGGTTGCCAAGTTCAAGATTGGTCCAGTTTATGAGAAGCTAAGAGGTAAGAGAGACAGTGTTGATTTGCATTTGGATTGAATTGATTTGAATTGGAAAGTGGTTGATTCTGGGTTTGTGAAGTATACGCTTGATTCTATATTGGCAACAAACAGATTTTTTTTTGTTAGGTCAAAAGTGCTATTCTAGAAGTTCCTCTATCGTATATGTAGGTAGGATCTTGAACAATTACGGAGATTCCACCAAGAATTAAAGTCTTTTCGTTATTTAAATTTGAGTTGTTACAATAATCGTATGTCAGATCAGGTTGACACAAAAATCGACACACAAGTACACAGGCTTTAGCAGTTTCTGAAATAGTTCAAGGAAGAACCCTGTTGCCTGATCTTGCTTGAAGACTCAGAACCTAGACTAGTACACGCACATTTTCAAGGGTATAAATAATAAAACAGCATAATCTTGAAACATGATGAAGTAAGAACATGAAAAAAATTATAAACTAGAGTTCGTGCGTATAAATTAACGATGAACTGCCAACCAGCCACGGCTAATTTCCTCCTACAGCAGTTTTTTTACAAAAAGAAACGAAAAGTATCCGTTTTCGGAATTTCTCTAAGATCTCACTGCACTAATTGGGAAAGTTTCCCTTTTAGCCTTCCAATTCAGGCAATATTCGTGAAGTAAAAATGCTGGATCTAATTTACAACTTCCAAAACTTTCAAAAGCCCCTCATGACACCTCTACAACAACCTGCTACGGAAGCTGTTAAAATACCCATCATTAGAATCTTCTTCTTGACTACCGTCAACTCGAACTCATCTGAATAGAAAAGCTACTTTCCCAACTACTTACACTCCTTACTACTTATAGTATTAGCTTTCTCCTCCACATTCAAACGTTCACTCAGATTCACATTTATCACGCTCAAAAGTCCTTCACATCAATTATCAACTTATTAACGTGAACTAGTATGTATTTATTATCATTTTAATGATCATATCTTTGATAGAATTTGTTTTTTTTCTTTCTTTATTGGATATACAATCATATCACCAATGTGTTCAATATTTCAAGTTCCAACTCTATAGAAACTCAGTCAGCTTCCAGCTTTTGGCACATTCCTCACTCCACTTTACCAAATACAGATACTCAGAACCTCACAAACATTAATATCAGTTAAGAGTCACAAACAACACACTTCGAACAACTACCAAACAACTTAGAAGTTCACCCCAAGCCTCAGGATTATTAGCTCGAACCACTGCTCAGCCAGATTCAGAAAAGCTGTTTCAGAAGCTCTCGTTACCATGACAACCAATATCCCTGCCTAGAAATTCCCAATTCAGACATCCCGGATCTCACACCCTCGATTGTCACGAAATTCTAAAATCGAACAACGCCCGTGATGATTTCCGAATCGGGGAATATCTAAACACCAAATTCCCGTTTTCAGATCTGACCACCTCAAGATTATTTCCTATTCGGGTAATGTTCGCGGTGACACGTACCAAGATTTGGAAAACCATCGGCACAACGTGTCGGCTGCTTTTTTTGATCTGATCTTTGGGTTGAGCAGGGGTGAATCTCCGAAGGGATATTAAAATTAAATTCTAGGTTGTTACGAATTTTAGGGTGATGACTGTTGTTACTTCTACCACCTACCAGAAAATATTGAGCTGTGTTTGATTTCATTTCATTAACTTCTTAGTTTGTTGTTGTGTTCATTTGATTCATTCATTTATTACCAAGTCCTCCTTTGCACTTCATCATTATTCCCATTGCATCTTCGTTTTTATCTTCAAGATCGAATCATCTAATAAAGAAACGACAAATTATCAAGATAAACAACAAAGTTTCAATTACTAACTATCACTTGCTCAAGAAATAAACTAAATTACCCAAACTCATTTTGAAAATGAAATTCAATTCTTCCACCATCGTTGCTGCTACCATCTTAGCTAGCTCTACTACCGTCATGGCTGCTCCACATGCCCATGCTCACGTTGAAAAGCGTGAAGATCAATCCGCTGACTGTTCCACCACTGCTTTCCATGCCCATCATCAACATAAGCGTGCTGTTGCCATCGAATACGTTTACGAAACCATCTTAGTTGATGCTAACGGTCACACCATCCAAGAAAAGAACGTTGCTTCCACCACCACCACTCAAGCTGCTTCTCAAACCACCACTCAACAAGACACCACTACCTTAGCCCCAACCACTACTTCCACCACTGAAGAACCAACCACCACTTCCACCGAAGAAGAAGCCACCACAACCAGCTCCAAGGCTGCCACTACCAGCACTGCCACTACCAGCTCCAAGGCTGCTACTACCAGCACTGCCACTACCAGCACCAAGGCTGCCACTACCACCACTGCTGCTTCCAACGGTTACTACGGTGACTTATCTTGGTACGAAGCCCCAACCGTTGAATTCGAAGACGGTACCATCGACTGTACTGATTTCTCCTCTTTAGTCGGTCAAGGTGTTATTGCCTTGGACCACTTAGGCTTCGGTGGTTTCTCCGGTATCTACCACTCTGATACCTCTACCGGTGGTTCTTGTACCGATGGCTCTTACTGTTCTTACGCCTGTCAACCAGGTATGTCCAAGACCCAATGGCCTTCTTCCCAACCAGGCAACGGTGTCTCTGTTGGTGGTTTGTACTGTGATGCTGGTAAGTTATACAAGTCCCAATCTGACCAAAACTACTTGTGTGAATGGGGTATCGACTCTGCTTACGTTGTCTCCGAAATTTCTGAACCAGTTGCTATCTGTAGAACTGATTACCCAGGTACTGAAAACATGGTTATCCCAACTTATGTTCAAGCTGGCTCCACTTTACCATTGACTGTTGTCAACCAAGCCACCTACTACAAATGGCAAGGTGGTTACACTTCCGCTCAATACTACGTCAACAACGCTGGTTTGACTGTTGAAGAAGGTTGTATCTGGGGTACTTCCGGTTCCGGTTTAGGTAACTGGGCCCCAATTAACTTTGGTGCCGGTGGTTTCGAAGGTGGTATCTCTTACGTCTCTATCATTCCAAACCCAAACAACCTTGAAGCTGCTAACTTCAACGTCAAGATTGTTGCTGGTGATAACTCCGTCGTTAACGGTGACTGTGTCTACGCCGACGGTAAGTACAACGGTGACGGTACTGATGGTTGTACCGTCGCTGTCTCTTCTGGTAGAGCCCACTTCGTTCTTTACAACTAAGTTAGAGGCAAGCTTTAGCTAGCTAAATTCCAGAGAGACAATTATTTCTCTCCTCTTTTGTTTCCTTGTTTTATTTGTGTTTTAGATCTATTTTTTAGATCATGTGTATTAGTATCAATAAAAATCTGTATATTATAAAGCAACTGTACTTCTCATATCGACAACCAATTATAAACTGGTAGTTGTATACACTTCAATGCTTGATACATTATTCTCAAAGTTCAATCTAAAAATTCAGCTATACATAGCTCAGTCATATATAAATCAAGCAAAAAGAGCACACACACACGAAATCAGCACAACTAACATTCTTCATGCTCACAATCATGCAATAAGGAGTTATCATTGGTAGATTGAATGATAGTCTTATGAACACCTTGAACATTAACGACACTTTCAATAATACCACCAGTTCTATAATTACGAACTTCCATGGACTTAACAACACTACCAGACAGATATGGGGAATCAGAACTATCAGCAGAAGAAATTTGACGACCATTACCAGCTTTAATAGAGCTAGAAATAGGTCTACCGACGTCCAAGTTTGACTTCTTGTAATGAAGAATGGTTTTCTGATGAGCATTTACATCATCCAGAGCTCCGTATTCTGGAGTTTCTTCTCTGGATAATGGAGTGCTATCATTTACGAGTAGTTTCTGGGAAGCTTGTTGGTCTGGGTCATCGAAATAGTCATACTTCAGATGTGTGGACAAGATAGGCTGTTGTCTCTTGATAGTGACAGCGGTGTTCTTGGTGTCTAGTGGATTCGAAGCTGGATTCGAAGGTTTGAAATGTATCAGGCCGGCTTGTTCTTGGAATTGATTCTGGAAGAAGTTCATACGAGACGGCGTTGGAGATAAAGCCTTGGTCCCTTCCATGGAGTTTCTGTTGCTGTTGGTGTACAATGAATGTAAATATTGGTTCAAGTGTTTCTTGGATAAAGGACCAGGCTGCTCTCTCTTGATGGCCTTGTTGATATCAATAAAGACATCACTTTCATCCACGATTTCTTCACCAATCAACTCTTCAATGACATCTTCCAAGGTAACAACACCAAGAGTACCTTCTGATTCACCTGGTTTTTCACTGACTACAACCATATGAGACTTACCTTCTTGGAAATAGTTCAAAATGTTCAAACATGAAGTGCTTGGTGGAGTTTCAGGCAAAGTGGCCAATGGGAAAGAGCTGACAGGCAAGGCATCTTCTGGATCGTAAGAGATCAAGACACGAACCAATAACATACCGATGAAGTTAGTAGGCTCATTTGGAACGTGGATAGGAATTCTGGAGAAACCAGAGTTGAAGATGGATTCGACACATTGTTCATCCAAAATGGCATCACTGGACATGGTGTAGACGTTTCTCATAGGGGTCATGATCTTGCTGACGCTCTTCTCTTTCAAGTCCAAAACAGCACTGATGATGGTAACTTCATCGTCGTTCAATCTATCAACACCCATGGATCTGTGCAACGTGACCAAGGTCTTAAGCCCCTTCTTTTTGTAGATGGTACCATGGTCTTCACCCAAGATCTTATCCAACAGAACAGAAATAGGATAGGCGATAGGATACATTAGAACCATCAAACCAAGAACAAATGGGGTGAAGAAAGCACCGATTTGTAAACCGTAACGAACACAAACAGATTGAGGGATAACTTCACCAAAGATGACAATAGCGACAGTGGAACTGACAACGGCTGGCCAACCACCACCCAAGACACGATCCAAGACAATTGGAAGGGTTTCGTTGGTGATAACATTAGATAATAACAAAGTGACTAAGACCCAATGTTTACCGCGGTCTAATAACTTCAAGACCTTCTCTGCGTTTTGTCTTTCAGAAGGTTCACCAGAAGTGGATATGACCTTTAAGTAAACTTCATCTTGACCCATTAATGCTAAAGTCAACCCAGCAAAGACACCACCAGTAAGAACTAAGACGGCAGAGATGAATAAGTAGACCCAATACTCTTCAGCGGTTAACTGACTTTCACCAGCTACAGAGGCAGCCCCATCTCTCTTAGCCGCGGAGAATGCAGCACCAATAAGAGAGTAATTCACAGGGTGAGTGGCAGCCAGCTTGGTGAAGTTGGAGCATAAGAAAATAAGCTTGATTACACTTTGGACAGGAGCATAACGGTTTAGATTTGTGGGTGAAGGCTTGACCATTACCAAGTTTGATAATATAAGAAAGAGATGAGCTGATTTATAATAAAGGAGGAACTGATAAGCAGGGAGAATTGCAAGACAGAGGGATCAGTGAAAAAGTGGAAGAGCCTTTTAAGTTCTTATGCTTCTTTATGAAAGGGTTGAGATAAGAAAGATTTGATAGAAGTGGATGACAGTTGTCTAGTAGTGGATGAAAAAGTGATGAACGTTGTTGCAACTTGTAACTTTTTAGCTGCCACTTGCAAGTTGCCACTTAAGTTAGCTAGATTTCATTCTTCGCGGGCCGCGTCAACCGTGCAAATTATATAATTATGCGGGATTATGCAGCAGCACTTTGTCCTTTGTTAGGTTTGCCCTACAAATTCAGCTTCTGATCACGTGGGTTCGATCGGATGAAATCCGATCGTCTGAGTCAGTGTATAAATAGTTTCTGTGCTTGAGTTCATACACACTACCTCAGACTAGTCTCTAGTTTGGGGGTTATGCGACAATTTACTTCCTGAAGTACCTACTCTGATCCTAACATCCTTCTCCACGGCCTCATTTTCAAAGGAAGGCGTTGGCGGGTGGACGGCTGTGCCTGGCTCGTCGGGCCGAGGTTGAAAACTTGGACTTGACAAAGTATACTACTAGTAAAGATAATTATTCTATTAACTTTATAAACTCTTTTTTCCAACCTTAAGCACCATCAAGCCACAAGGCACATCTATTTGCAACCCTTGCTGAATTCATGGCCTTGCTGTTCTGGAACCAGATTCACAACATGGCCAGTTTCAATAGCACTAATGATGTTCCTAACGACAC
The DNA here is from genome assembly GCA_030582275.1 of Waltiozyma pijperi. Taxonomy (NCBI): domain Eukaryota; kingdom Fungi; phylum Ascomycota; class Saccharomycetes; order Phaffomycetales; family Wickerhamomycetaceae; genus Waltiozyma; species Waltiozyma pijperi. The sequence continues at coordinate 14,648 of JAKTWX010000340.1, forward strand.
CTTCTTCCATCTTCTTGATAGTTTCGTAAGAGTGAGTCCCCATATGTGGCAAAGCTAAGACGTTTGGTAGTTTGACCAAATCCATGTTGGCATATGGTTCACCGGTCATGACGTCGATACCAGCGGATCTGATGTGACCAGACTTCAAGTGCTTGATGAAAGCCTCTTCGTTGATAACTGGGCCTCTAGCAGTATTGACAATGACGACACCTGGTTTGGCCTTGGATAGGACTTCGTCATCGAACATATCCCTGGTGTGTTCAGACAATGGGACATTGATGGAGATGATATCAGCTGTTGCTAACAATTCATCAAAAGAAACATATTCAGCACCGTCTTCTTCATCTTCTGGTAGTCTTTTTCTGTTGTGATAAATGAACTTCTCAAAACCAAAAGGCTGTAACTTCTTTAGAATATTACGGCCAATACCACCTAAGCCAACAATACCAACAACTTTCCCCTCTGGATCATGAGCAACTGGAACACCACCAGATTTGTGATGAGTAGCCCATAAACCATCATAAAGAGCGTGATGACCTGCGTTGAAGTTTCTCAAAGCACCCAACAGCAAGAAGACATGAGTATCAGCAGTAGAATTGTCAACGTATTTTGGAAGATGTGATAATTGGATACTTCTGGCTCTTAAAGCATGAGCATCAACTTGATCATAACCAGCACCAGTGTGAGAAACAGAGATCACAGACTTTGGTAAATGTGAGATCAACTCTTCATCCCAACGACCAGTTTGTGCAATAGATGGGTATGTTCTGGAGATGTATTGGACTTGAGAATACTTGCCCTTCAAATCTTCGAAGAATTCTTCACGAGTTTGTGAATCACAGATTAGAAGATTGACATTTTTGGAAAGTTGTTCCCAGGCTTCTTGAGCGTAGAAAATCGTACCGACTCTAAGGACGATTGGCTTAGAGGAATCTAATTCTTGACCTGTCATAGCTGTATCTATTGTCGAATTTACTGCAACTTGCAATAGAAAATTCTATTTAACTTGTTGGACGTTCACTAGTTGAAAAGTCGATACTACAATCGTTATCTAGTTGGCCAAGACGTGGAGTCACAGCTGTGTAGTGCGTCTAACAGATACCAGCCACAGTCTGCGCCGCTGTGCCTGTGCGAATATTTCCGCTTTTATCGGAATAACCGGCGCACGTGATCAAAAATTATTTCAACTTACCAGGTTTCCTGAATGTATCTCCCGCTTTGTTCCAACTCCTCCATATACTTCTTAGCCATGAGATCATCCAATTTCAACTCCTCCTTAAGGATAGTTTCAAAAGTTATTCTGACTTGAGTTGGCATCGAACCTGAACTACCACAGATGAAAATCAATGAATTTTGCTTCGTTAAAAGATCAGCAATCAGTTTGGAGTGAGCATAGAGATTATCTTGAACGTAACCTTGGGCTTCACGGGAGAAAGAGGTGAACAATTGAAGTTTGTTCTTCTGCTTGTAAGTTTCAAGCTCAGTTCGATAGTAATAATCCTTGTTGTGATATCTGTTACCAAAGAATAAGTATAGGTTGCTGGCATCGTAGCCTTTGTTCTCGACAAAAGATTCGATCAAGTTCTTCATCGGAGCCAAGCCTGTACCTGGTGAAACCATAATGACAGGGACGCCTTCACGGATTCTTTGAACCAATTTGCCAGTTGACACTTTGTAAAGCACCTGGTCACCCTCGTTCAAAGACTTGACAAAAGTGGAGCATAGACCTTTTCTGATTCTTTTGATCTTAGTTTGGTACTCGACTAAGCCAATAGTCAATTCGATCTCACCTCTTTTACGATCAACATCACCAGAAGAAATCGAAAACAGACGTGGTTTAATCAATGGGATCAGATCGAATAGATATTCCAAAGGAACAGAGACACTGTCGAACTCCTGTAGGACCTCCAATATGGAACGACGCGGTCTGTTGGCATAGTTGTACAATTCTTCCGGATCGGTGAACTTGGAGAAATCACGCAGCTTGTCACGCTCTCTTTCATCAGTGGCAAACTTGTAAAGCAACGAAAAGAATGAACGGCGTGGGATAGAGTTGATATCGAGATGATTTGTAATCAAAGATCTAACCGTGAGCTTCTGAACTAGACCACCGTCATGGGAAAGACCAGAATAGTCGGAAAGAGTAACTTGACGGTCGGCGATATCCTCCAGATTCAAGATCTGTAGTAATGCATTGACGTGGGCACTGTTATTGACAGGGTACAAAGCCAACGTATCAACTGGGCCGTACGATTGAATGTCTTGTTCTGAAAGTTTCAAGATCAACTGTCTTGTGTCCTGGAAATGGTCCAAACTGGTGATTCTCTTGTTACAAATAACCTGTGCTGTTTTAATATCCAAATCAGACCTCAGCAACGATTGTTCATAGCTGACCACACGCTTAGGCTTCTTCATATCGACACAGACTTTGACTTTAGGCGGTAACAGTTGGTTCTCATCCAAGGGTTTCAAATGTGAAGGCAATGGCATCAACTTTTGCAAATTGGCCAAGAGCAACTTCTCAAATTCGACATAGAACCCATCGATCCCCTGGCTTGACTGCTCATCAGCCTCTGCGCGCTTAGATAACTCTGTGGCGCCCAATTGTAAGAATCTGTTGTGCAACTTCTTAATAGCCCAGTTGAACCGTGGATAGGAGGAATCTCCAAGACCGAAGGTGGTGAACTGTAAGCCTGTGAGGAAATTGGAGGGCAACTTCTTCTTAAGCATGAATTTCCAGAAGTTTCTGGCGTTCAGAGGAAACTCACCTTGTCCTGTTGTGGAACAGATCACAATCAGTTTCTCAATATTGATGATCTGTGTGATATCGAATTGATCAAGCGTGGTTAATGTGACTTCGTAGTGATGTCTTTGTAAAGAAGTGGATAAGGACTCGGCCAAATCTTGGGAATTCCCTGTTTCTGAACCGTACAATACCGTTATTGAGCGAGACATATTGATGATCTGAGATACAAGTTGTATGTAGTATTGGTATGAAATGAGTAACTGAAAGACCTGGAATATGACAAACTGTTATGGTCTATAGTTGAACAGATATCTGCAAAAGAGATATAATATGGAGAAATATCAGTTTCTGTAACAACGCCAACAACAATTGTCCTTCAAATATTGAAACCAATCAGGTTATCGTTATCTAGCTTACAAATAAATTTCCCTTGGAAGTTTGAGTTTTGGAACTTTTGGATCTCAGTTTTTTGCCGCCCAACTGCTTTGTAGCCGAAGGCCACAGGTGAATTTGCTGCTGAAATGACATCACCAGCCTATCACGTGACGCGGATGTTTGGCTTACACTACTACGAGGAGCTGTTTCCCTTACTTACAAGTTACAGTTGATATCTTACAATGAATCAGAAATCTATTAAATATAACACACTGAGAAAGATAACTACCTACACATAGATACAACAGTTACCGCGGCCCAGCCCTAATATACACCACAAAAGACCACGAACAAACGAATGAACGAATCACCTCTATCAAACAGCTTATTGAGAAGCACATTGGACGTTTTCACCACCGTGTGAGTGACCATAGTCTTCGTCATCTTCGTCGTAGTTGTTTCTGCTTCTTCTGGACTCGTGCTTGTGTTCGTCGTAGTCAACAAGGACAACGTCGTCGGTGTCAACACCAGCTGGAACAGTGAAGACTTCCTTTCTTGGAGCTGGCAACAAATCTCTCAACTTCTTCAAGTTATCCTCGTCGGTGAAGTGGTTTTCTGGGAACTTAACTGTGAACTTGATGAAAAGGTTACCGTAACCACCGTTCTTTGGGATTGGCATACCCTTACCTTCAACAACCTTGATGGAATCAGCGGCAATCACTTCACCTGGAATGATGGAGACCTTCAAGTAGTCCCCAGACACGTGCTTAATGTTGAACTCACCACCGGTCAAGGCAGTGACTAAGTCGATTTCCTTCTCCATCACCAAATCGTCACCGGATCTCTTGAAAATGAGATGCTTCTTTTCTTGGACGACAAAGACAACATCACCAGGAGTGACGCCTGGTTCTTGGTCACCTTCACCTTTGAAGACGATTCTTTGGCCGTCTTTGAAACCTGGGTCGATGTGCACTTGTAACACTTTTCTTTCTGTTTGGGTCTTCTTACCGTTACAAGTCTTACAACGGTCCTTTGGATCAACAATGTCACCGGAACCAGAACAGGTCTCACAGTGGACTTGCATTCTTTGGATCATTGGGCCCATTTGTCTGGTGACGAATCTGATACCTCTACCACCACAAACAGTACACTTCTTAACGGCACCAGCCTTACCACCACGACCTTCACAAGGCTTACAGAGAACAGTCTTGTTCAAGGCCATCTTGGCGACACGGCCCTTGTATAGTTCCTCCAAGGTAGCACCGATGGCGTGCTTGATGTCTTGACCTCTTGGTGGGCCTCTTGATTGTTGGCCACCAAAGCCACCACCAAAGAATTGAGAGAAGATGTCGTCCATACCACCACCCATACCACCTGGGCCACCGCTTTGTAAGCCTTCGATACCATAGTCGTCGTACACTTGTCTCTTTTGGGAATCGGATAACACTTCGTAGGCGGCGCTGACTTCTTTGAACTTCTCAGCGGCTTCTTCACTTGGGTTCTTATCTGGATGGTATTTAAGGGCAGCCTTACGGTAACCTTTCTTAATTTCTTGTTCAGAGGCGGTTGGAGAGACCCCTAAAAGATCGTAAAATGCAGTTTCTTTAACCATTGTGGAGTGATTATGTCGATGTGGAATGAAGGTTGAATAAAATAGTATGAGTGTATGTGTTTTCTACCTTTAAATCTTCAAAAGATCTTGTTCTATTTCACTAAATAATATGGTATAAGTCAAACTTGTTGTATCCTTCCTTCCTTTTCCTGTAAGCTGTCATTGATCTTTGGTTCATGCTTTTTTTTATATTTCAATTTCGCGTTATTCGTTGGAAAAATTTAAAGCGGGCAAAATTGAAAAATTCACGCGAATATTTCCGAATCGGGAAGTATAGAGAAGAATCTTCTAGAAGGGCGAGGGAGAGAGAGCACAGAGAGCACAGAGAGATAGAAATGCACTGGGCAAAGGACTCTGGAGATTGTTGAGAGGATAACATGAGCTTCTAGCATTCTATGATGTTCTTTTGTATTCTGTATCTGATATGTGCTTCAAAAGTGGAAACTAATCTGAGAAACTGACAATACTCTCTGCATTTCTCTCCATGGAACAGCACGTGACACGATCCCACACAGATCTTACATAATCGGCGTGTCCCATACCAGAAGCTAGAATCTAGAATCTGTGAGGTAATCAAGCATAACAATAATATTTCAAATCTAGATCAAAACAAATAGAGTTAATACACAAGTATTAAGGTTTTTACTCTCATATTTACACTAATTCTGAACTGTTTAAGTCATGTTTGAAATTGGTTAGGTTCATTTGGTATATTCATTGAATTCATTTAAATATGGGAAGAAATCCACCCACCAGCAGAGTGGCCATCCTTTAAAACTTCCCACTCCTTGTCCAGTTTGTTCTCTAACCAGCTAGAAATTAAGCCACAGCTACATTATGATCAACTTAATTCCAATTTGTCTGACCTTATTTCTGACTCTCACATCAGCTGTCCACAAGATTGATTTCACAATCCATAAAGGTGACACCAATTTTGCCAATTCTTCTCCTTTCAACAAACGTCTTTTAAAGCGTACAATTTCCTCTTCCAACAGTTCTTCTAACTCTACAAATGGAACAGTCAATTTGGAAATCATCAATCAACAATCCTTCTATGCTGCTAGTTTCAAATTAGGTACTCCAGGGAAGGATTTCATTGCTCAGGTTGATACCGGATCATCGGATTTATGGGTTTATGGAAGTGATAATTCGTTTTGTTCTACTAGTGATAGTGCTGGTGGTAATTCTAGTTCCGGTTTAGATGGGTATCTAACCATTGACGAGAAGAAATATGCCAATGTTATTAATCCTTCCATTGGGACACGTCTTCGTCGTGGGTCTCTCTTTAAACGTGATAACGATTCTGATACTGATCCTGATTCCGACCCTACGAGTGTTGGCGATGATTTATACAGTTCTTTATCTGCTGACATTGGTGAAGCATCTGCTACGATTGATTGTGAACAGTTTGGAGTGTACTCGGCTGACGATTCGTCTACAGGGGAAACCAACGGTACGGTTTTGTTCATTGAGTATGGTGACTCGACTTTTGCCTTTGGGTCTTTTTATCAAGACGTGTTGACTTTAGATAAGGATGTCGAGGTTGAAGATTTCATCTTTGGAGTTGCTAACTTATCCAACTCGTCTACTCCGGTGTTAGGTATCGGTCTTGAAGGATTGGAGTCTACGAATTCGACCATCAGGAAAGAGTTGGGATTGAAGGGATTCACTTATCCTAATTTGCCATCTGTTTTGGTTGAGGATGGGATTATTGAGAAGAAGGCTTATTCTTTGTATTTGAACTCTCTCGATTCCGTCTCTGGGTCAGTTCTGTTTGGTGGGGTTGACCATGCTAAGTATGAGGGACAATTGGTCACCGTGCCTGTTGTTAACCAGTTCCCCGAATTGTTTGATGTGTCGATTTACTTTGACGTTGAGTTGACCGGTTTGACTTTTGAAGGAAAGGATTTGCTTGGCTCAGACTCAGACTCAGACTCAGGCTCTAACTCTACAGCTGGGAACAGTACCAGTTTCCAGTTGGATAAGAGAACCAACGACACAGATACAGGCAGTGACGACGACGGCGACGTCCCAGAGAACGTCGTGTTGTTAGACTCAGGCTCAACTCTGATCTACTTGTTCCCAGACACCACCGAGTCTCTCGCTTCAGCACTTGACGCCAAGTTGGACATTGGATCCGGTTACTACCAACTGCTATGTCCTTCAGCCACAGACGCTTCCAAGAATGTCACTTTTGCGTTCAATGGAGCCACTATTGATGTTCCTTTGTCCAATTTGTTGATCTCTTCAGACGATGGTAAGCATTGTGCGTTGGCGGTTCAATCAACCACCGACCATCAAATCTTGGGTGATGTTTTCTTGAGTTCTGCATATGTTGTTTTCGATTTGGAGGACCTGCAGATTAGTTTGGCTCAAGCAAAGTACACTAATGACACAGACATTGAGGAGATTGTCGGTGAAGTTCCTAGTGCTGTCCCATACTCAGACGTCAAGACATCTTCTGCCTCTGCCTCTGCTACCACGGAACATGGACGTTCCTCTCACGGTGGGAGATCATCAAGCTCTGTCGATGTTGACGCATTCTCTTCTTTGGGCATTCCTAGATCCGGCTATGTTAGTGGTTCCTCAATCCCAATCAGTCGTACTCATTACATTGAGCCATCCTCAATTGCTTCTATTCTTTCCTCTGAATTCTCAAGCTTATCCAGTGGATTTAGCAGTTATGATGGCGGTGATGATGGTGGCAACGGTGACGACGATGGATCAGGCTCGCAAGAACGCCGTGACTTGAGAGCTTCAGTTATGAACAAGAGATCATCTGATGCTTCTGGTTCGTTGGTTTATCATTCGCTCAATTATTCCATTGTTTGGTGCTTTGTTATTGCTACTTTTGTTATTGTTGCTTTTGTTTGAGTAATGGTGGATGCCCAATACATTTGGGGTTACAGTTTAAAATTTTGTTTGGTTTATATGATGTGAGACTGTATAGAGTCAGAGTCCTACTGGATTATAGGGTCTTTGAGAGTATATGTAAGTGTACACATGTTACTTGTTTTGTCTACCATAAAGCCTTGTGCACGTGACTTATCGGCTATCTTCCACCGCGGGAAAATGACAGCTCAGATTTCGGGCGGGCGAAAGTAACTGAAAAATATGAAGAGAGAGATGCGAGGAGATGGAAGAGCCAATGATAGATGGAATTTATCACCAAATACAAGTCAACTAGTAACCACAGCCATTCAGCAGCAATGCTGAGAGCATCACAGATAACCACGAGACTGAGTTCCTCGCTGATACGAAGAATAAGCGCAAATGCCCTCCCAGTTTCAATCAGATCAACACAGAGCATACGAACTTATCATGTAACCAATGTCTGTGCTTCAACTTCAACTTCAACTACAGCTGCAACCTCAGCTCCAAAAGTGAAACGATACAGAAAGAGATTCCAAAATAAGTCGCTGAATATACGTGATAATGAAGAGAGACAGTTGATTCTGAACCGGTTGAATGAACTGTTGGATTTGGGTAAGCTGGCTCAATTTAATGAACTTTATTCGAACGTTTTGGAAAGAATCGATTTTGAAAGAGCTAGTGTTAAAGAGATTTATGAACCGGGGTTTGAACCAGCAGTCACCGAACCTGAGACTGGACCAACAGTGGCTGACACTCCTGACGACGAGATCACCAAACTGATAAACCTCTCTTTACGCTGGAACAACGCCATTATCCCATCTTTGCTTCTTCTGAAGGACACAACAGACGTCTCCAGGGTCTCGGAATCAACGCTTCTGAAAGTGGTCGACTCGTTACTACTCAAAGACCCACTGTATGAAGACATGAACTTGAAATTACTCCAAATGATTCTCTCGAAATATGAACATCAAATCCCAAGACTTAAACCTTTCCAAATGTCCCAACTTTTCGATAAATTCCAAGGATACCCTAAATTGGACGTGGCGAAGCAAATCATCACAATGCTGCAACCAAGACTCTCGAATAAATCCATAAAGATCCGATTCTTGAACGAATTGATCCGGATCGATTCCAAGCTGAACAACCCAGCAGCCTGTTATTCTCACTTTCAAAAGCTGCTCTCATACCAAGGCACTGCCAACACCACGGTATCCCAATTGGACCCAAGAATCCTTCGCATCTTGCTCAAAACGTTCAACACAAACCACAAGTTCACACATCTGACCACCTCGATTGTCTCGCAACTCGAAGACTCCCAGCTGGCCAACCCACTTTATGTGGACCAAGTGCTTCGGACTTTAACCAGAAACAACGACACAGAAAGACTCAACGTGTTAATCTCCGAATTATCAAGCCCGGGCAAAATCAACAAACAAACACTGTCTCTGCTGCTTCGAATCAATCTTACATTCGCCAACTTCCAAAACGTCGAAGTGATAGTGAACAAACTTCTCACAGAGTATACGCTTGACGAGACAGACTATTGTATTATCGTGAAATCTCTTTTGAAAAGACACAAGTTCCAAGACGCCATGGTTTTCGCCAGGGGGATTCCTCAGCGGCTGAAGAATGCCTCTTACATCACGATGATCGATCATATTGTCACCTCTAGAACAAGATCACACCTCAGCGATCAAAACAGAGTGATCATTAACGGGTTATGTGAAGATATCGCCCGTGATGAGGCTAACGATGAGTTTTGGTGTTTGTTAAGTCCGATTTATTTTAAATATCGGATAAGATTGACCTTTGCTGTTGCTCCATTACGTGAAATACAGGAATTGTATGAGATTTCAACAAAGGATTTCGGAACTGGAGCCATTACTACGGATAAGAACCCTTTCAAAATCGACAATGATGATGAACAAGAAGATGGGAAAGTTAAGAAAGTCATCGTCTCAGATTCTTCCAGAACGGTGATCTTAAAGAACATCCTTGATAAAGCGATCAGTCTGAAATCAACGGTTACTATCAATTGGGCTTGTTTGAACCTATTGGAATTGGGGTTCAGTAAAAAGGATTTGAAAATTGATGTTTATAAGAAATTGGATTCAAAATTTATCAGTGAGATAGATATTTTGACGAAAAATGTCCACAGTAATCAACCAATCAAGAGAATAGGGACAAAGAAAGTTAAGTTCCTTGAGAAGAGAGAGTTTTTGGAAGGTCAAATGTAAATAGTCAGCATGGAAAATAAGAATGTATTTTTTGGTTTGATTCTGGACAAATTTTCAATTTATATATTTGTCCGTAAATTAATTTTGTCCATAAAACATGTAAATGTACCAGCCGAGAAAGAGGGAAAACCACGGTACAATGGAACTCTAAAAATAGTACGCGCATGCAATGTACGGCTCTTTTTAAACCCGGGGGCCCGGGGCGCGTGCGCCGGAATTTACTTTGAACTGCACGTGCGTGGACCGTGGTATAAAAAAACCCCAAACCTGAGTACAGATTATAAGGTACGAGTGAAATGTATGAACGCGTGCAGGTGCGTGGTAAAAATAAATGGAGGGCCGACAGCTGGGCCAGGCCCCAGGCGCTTGCAAGGGTTCATTCATACTTTCAATTACACGACTTTAATTATCAGAAATTCACTGAAAGAATATCAACACGCGGTCAACATCGTGGTAAGGACAATACACACACAACGTACACACAGACACACGATAAGCACAGCGTTTTATTTGTTGACTCTTCCAGTTCTTGAAGCACTCCTCATCTCCTCATCATCTTCCCGGTGTCTCAGAACAATGTCAAGACCAAACACATCTCCTCCATCTACTTCAAGTAGTGCCGGGAGTAATATTGCCACGACGGTTAAAGCTGTTGCACAGTTGACGATCCAAGATTGGACTTTAATGTTAGGTTTAATCTTTGGTGGTTGTTGTTCCAATGTGTTCACATTAGAGAAGATCGTGACACATAATCCTAATTCTGGGAATATCATTACATTTTTCCAATTTTTATTCATTGCTATTGAAGGTTATATCAATTTCTTTGATCGTGACAATGGACCTTTTTACATTAAGAAGAATGAAGTTCCCTTAAGCCGTTGGTCTTGGACCATCATCATGTTCTTTTTGATCTCCGTGTTGAACAATTCTGTTTTCATCTTCAAGATTTCCATTCCTATTCATATTGTTTTCAGGTCCTCTGGTACTGTTATCGTTATGGTTATCGGTTGGTTAATCGCTGGGAAGACGTACAACGTGTTACAAATCATCAGTGCTGTGTTCCTAACTGTCGGCGCCATTGTGTGTACTTTGTTCAAGGACAGAGAGTTGGTCACTATTTTCCATAAACGTGCCGAGGAAGAAGTGGCGGAAGGTGCCGTTGCTCAAGGGTTCTTATCTGCCATCGAAGACGACGTGCTGTTTTTCATTGGGATCGGTGTCTTGACCTTCGCTGCTATCTTGATGGCTGTGATGGGGCTTTACAACGAAGAGACGTACCGTCGTTACGGTAAGCACTGGAAGGAGAATGTGTTTTATTCCCATCTTTTCGGTCTTCCTATCTTCCTTTTGATCTCTCCTAAATTGGTGTCGGAGTTCAACGAATTGATGGCATACCCTGAGACTTTCAACTTTGGGTTCATCTCTGTTCCTAAGCAGTTAGTGTACTTGTTATTGAACGTGTTGACCCAATTCTTCTGTGTGCGTGGTGCTAACATGTTAGCAGGGAACACCACCGCTTTGACCGTGTCTGTTGTCCTACTTTTGAGAAAGTTTGTCAGTTTGCTGCTAAGTTTATGGCTCTTTGACAACCAATTATCAGTCACAGGGTCCTTTGGTGCCGGGTTGGTCTTTGTCGGGGCTTTCATGTACTCTTACGCTTCTGGTGCTGGAAAGCCAGCCAGTGCTACGTCTTCCAGTGCTGGTAACTACGTCAAATTGAACGACGACGAGAGTAAAATGGGCCACGAGTTGAGCGACGTCGATGCCCAGGGCAAGAGAGAAGCTTGATTGGGTACATTATATCTATATCACAATATATTACATAAAATTTATAGAAAATTAAAGATCAGTTGATGATGTCGAAGTAAGTGTTCAACCCGCTGGCTCTAACCAAAGGCAGCCCACAGACATTCAGTCTGTTTCTAGTGAACATGTCTCTTCCGTGTTCCCAGACATCGGCAGCAGAGCAATCAGAAATGACTCTGCCCGGTTTAACCATCCCTTCAAACTGTTTCTCAAACACAAACTCTCGGAACGTGGGGCATCTGTAACGGTGGCCCATGTATCCGTCTTTAGGATCGAAGTAAAACCAAGGCTTTGGAATAGGAGCGTCGGAGAAGTGCAAGTACTTGACGTTTCTGTTGAGGTATTCGGCAGGAGTCGTGGTGAGGTCCTCGACGAAGAAGTAAGGTGGTTGGATGGAGTTGTTCTCTTGTAACTTCTTCTTAAGCGGGTCTTTAATCGAAGGATGCGTGGCCCAGATTTGGTCAACTGGGTCAGCTGCAAAGTAAGTGTGGTCCTCTGGAATGTTGAACTCAGAGGTCAGCGTACCGTAGGCAGTGGCTGGCAAGATGATGAACTCTGGGATCTCGTTAAGACGGTCTTGGAAGGTCTTGTTTTCATCCTGTAAAGAGGCGGTCTGCGTCTTGATCGTGGTTGGCAAATGGAACAATCTTTGCATGATGTCCATATCGAATTCGTCATGGGAACGCTCCTCGATACCCTGCTTAACAATGTTGAACAATTCCTCGTCCGGTTGGATAACCATGATGATGTTGGTCAAGAGGAATTCGTCCAAAGTGTAGTAGTTGGGCAAGTTGTTGTACTGGGCGTTCTGTAAGTTCTTCACGTTGACGTTCTCCTCGAACGAGCTGGCTCTGTTGGCATCCACCACTTTGTTAATAACCGTGGAGAGCTTCCCGGTGCTTTGGTCAAGGAACGGCTGGATGAAGCTGGCACCATATTGCCAAATCTCGAAGGCCCTTTCTTGCACGGTCTTAGGCTTCCATTCGAACTTCTCGGCAGGGTACTTCTCAATCATCTGGTCGTTCTCTCTGTTGAAGATATCTTGAGTCAACCAGTAACCGGAAGGAGAGGCCAACTTACAAGGCGGAATGAAGAACAGCTCGTCCAAATGGGACTTGGTCAAAACAGCGTCGGCGTCCATGTAGATGATTCTGTCGTATTGAGTCTCACCAAAGACCAATAACTTTGTGAAGGAAGAGATCCAAATCATCTTGCCCGGATCAACGTCGGTCTTTGTCACAACAGGAACAGGGCTGTACTTCAACTTCAACTGGTCCTTCTGTCTCATTAGCTCTTTGTACTCAGCGGCATATTTAGCACCATTTTCACCTTCGGTGTCCAAGAACTCTTCGTTCAAGATCAAAACCATATCAGCCTCGGACCCGTACTCTCTCAACGCAGAGAAGATCATGAACGAGTTACACAAATGAGCAGGAGACGTGGCGTAGAGAACATACGCATAACGAGACCAATCAACAGCGGCGAGGTCAGTGTTGGAGTAGATATCATTGATAATTTCAGGGGAAATGTACTTAGCATGTGTACGATCGAAATCTAAAAGTTTGGACCCGGTGGATTCATCAGTGAAAATGTTGGTTGATTCAGAGTTGGCATGGCCTTTACTTTCAAACAGTTGGAATGCATCGATCATTTGTTCGGACCCACTGTGAATAGAAGCACTATCAGTACCACTTCCAGTACCTGTGATCGGTTTAACAGTGTTGGTTTCAGTACCGGTGGTGGTGGTAGGACTAGTACCAGCCAAAGCAGCAAAGGAATCATACTGCGTGGAAAAACCAAACACGGTAACCATCGCAATAAAGACCAAAACTATGATCCTTAAGGCACCTTTGTTCAATAACCAACCAGAACTACCATTACGATCATTTAAAGATGAATAAACTTGATTGTTGAGTCGATAATATTGAGTCGTTATCTGTCTTAGACCCGTCCTGATGTATTGATTGAAAGACATAATAATACCAGGTTAGTGGAGGGAGGAAGGGGTAGGTATTGACAAGATATTAAAATGGGGACAGAGTATAACCGAATAAGACAGGTATTATCCAAATGTTTGGATAATGATATACATGGCTTTCGAGAGATTTCTCCAAGGATCAGTTAGAGATTAAATCGCGTGTCACGACAATTTGAACCCTTGTGGAGTCCGGTCCAAAAATTTGAATGCGCGACGCGACGCACGGTCCAAGTGTACCAAATTCTATTTTCACAGTTTTGCCCCTGGAGACAAAAAAAAAAAAAGTTCAAAAATGGACCGACGACTAGGTACCTTGAGAAGTGCGCTTGCTGTGCCGAAACAATTCGTAACGGCTTTAAATTGCATGTTGT
>JAKTWX010000340.1:32623-52877 GCA_030582275.1 Waltiozyma pijperi
AAAGCTTGTTCATGTGGGACGTAAATTAACCCACGAATTTGAAAATTGTAACAAATTAGCTCACGCAAGCACATGTACACTTGACGTCTGGTACTTTTTGTAGTTTGTAGTATGTACCCATCGTGCCAGCTAGCGCGGTTAATTTTTGGTTCAAAATTTTATCAATTTCAAATCTTCTGTTCGGTTCACGGTCCAGGGCCCCAGAATCCGCGGTTTTTAGACACATGCATTAAAATGGCACGAAACCCATGTTAATGCACGGTCCACTGCGTTTCTGCAAAGACATGCACGACACGGAAGAAATTATGTCCGGACGAAATTGTCCTCAAAACAGTAGTACTTGAACGATCTTTAATAAATATCTATCTATTCATCTACTTTCCTATCTAACCAAACTAACCAAATCAATGCATCCCTACTTCACTTAGGAGGATTACTAGGCGTACTGATTAAAAAGCTAACACTAGTATTCGAAGATCCAGCTGCTCCAGATCCAGACCCAGACCCAGCTTGCCCAGTAGCGTTTTGATGATCAGTGTTAGGATGATCTGGTGAATGATGTTGCGATAGCGGCGGTGCTGGTGCTGGTTGATGCATAATCTGATTTGAAGGTTGTGGCAATTGTCCCAGTCCAAAACTATCACTTCTTGAATGTCTCATCATTGGACCTGGAACAGGAGCAGGAGTAGGACCTGGAGGCGCAACAGGGTATTGATGAATACTAGCTGGAGGTAATATTGAAGGGTTTCTCCCTGTGACATTTCTATTAGGAAACTGATAGGATGAAGACATAGGCGGTGTTTCGTAATACCTGTTTGGTGAGATCTGAGATTGGGAATGAGAACGTGAATGAGAACGATGTTGCGGTAGAGGAATTTGAGGAGGAGGAGGAGGAGGAGGAGGGTATTGATACGACCTTGCTGGTGAGCCTAATATTTGATGATGTTGATACTGAGGTGGTACAGTGTTGGCGGCGGCTGAAGTTTTTGAAAGTTGTGGCTGTTGTGGTGGTGGATATTGGAAAGTTTGCCTTGAGCTTGTTTTGTATGGGGACGATCCTGGATTCTGTGAGGAGTACGAATATGGGGAGTTTTGATTTGAATGTTGTAAAGCCATTGGAGCAGATGGTCTTGCGGATTCAGAGAAGGACGTTCTTCTCATTTGTGGAATATCTGACTGATTTCTTCTATGCCCTTGCTTTGGCTGTTTCCTCACATGAATATTGTTGCTGGACTCAGAGAAGGAGTTCTTTCTTTTCTTATTACTGTCGGTGATATCTCCTTGACCAGATTGCCCCTCAGTTTCTGAATCTGGATTCTGCCAGTGATGGAATTGATAATTTACAGGCTGGTTCTGGTGTAGATTAACCTTGAACACCGAAGTGGAAGGCCCTCCTGCGCTGTTGTTCACTCTAACACCGGATCCTCCATCAGCCGTTACTCCTTGGTGCTGCTGCTGCTGCTGCTGCTGCTGTTGTTGCTGTGCTGTTGGTGGCTTAGTTTGGAATATCTGGGGTATCAGCCACCCAGGAACACCAGACCTGGCGGAGTGATCAATGATTTCGAGGGACCTTTGCAACGTCTCTGAACGTTGATATTCTCTCTTCGTGCGTTCTTGTTCTGTCTTAAGCGTTATCAAGGAGTTGAGCAAGGTTTCTGAGTAGGGCCAAGTTGTGAATTCTTGTAAGTTAAATGTTTGTGACAAAATCTGAGATAAAGATGGTGAGAGTTTGTTAAACGACTGGTTGGTTGCAGTCATTGGCTGTGGCTCTTGTTCATGTTCAGTAGTAATCCTAATCACCGGTACTATATTTGTGTTGGCATTTGCATTGGTTTTGGCAGCCTTGTCATCCGCTCCTTGTCTCTGTTCTTTCGACTGTTCCTTGGATTCTCTCTCGGATTCTTTGACGCTTGGAGGCGACGAAAAGTTCATAATTGACCGTATTGAACCTGAAGGGTGCACTTGGTGACTCTTTGAAGGAGCAGGAGAAGAAGGCGTGTTTTCCCTGGAAGACTCCTTAGAGATTGTATCTTCCTTGGACTTGTTTGACACAGCTGGCGGGACGATATGAGATGGCATGAGGGTAGAGATTATAATATTGATAGAATCTTATTGTGGAAACTCAAATGATAAATTCCAGTACGCAACAGCAAAAGCCTCGTCTGCTTGTAACGTTGCACCGCTGACACAGCTAGTTAATTACTTGGTTGGTTGACTGGTTGCAAAGTATGAAAGCATGCAAAACTCTGAGACAAACAGAACCGCTTTTTCAACAAACAGTGAGCCGTGACAGTGTTCTTGATGCTTGAGACAGCTGTTTATCGTTCTTTGGGAAACCCACAAGTTCACTGAATTCAGCTATAGACAACTTGTTAAGCTTGTACAATTGAAAACCAATTATGGCGCGTTAAAGATTTTACGCACGTAAACGCGCCTCGCCCGCTTTTCTATTATTATACACGTCGACTTAACAAATATCGTTGGCAAAGTTCCATTGAAATTCCCACTTGCTCTGCTACTAATTACAGAAACTAGATGAACAAACTTCTTAAGACTGACCATAAAACAAGCCAGTAAGGTTGAAAGTTACACAAGAGGTGAAAGGTTTGACCTAGTTAGAAGGCGTATCTATTATCGTGGCACAAACGATTCCAGATTCGGCCATAGAAAATTACGTACATGTATGGAAGAATCTGAAATTAACACCAAATATAGTTGCCATATCTTGAGATTTAAACAGATCTGCGTAGATATAGACATAGATCTTCAAGAGCATTCAAGTTTGGTCTTTTTCTATTAGTTCATTCTTTCTCTGCATAACTGACTTTTAAAGGTTCTTCTGTTATTGCTAAATTATTTATCTTGACGGGAAAGTTTATCTTTTCTGCAGAGAACTGCATGGTATGTACAAGCCGTTGATAATTTGATCCCCAGGAGTTTTCGCTCACGTGATATAATTATCTTGAGCTTCCTAATTGGGATTGTTTTTTTAAGGTTTTTCCCAAATTGGGAACAGACATTTCGCGATTTTCTGATCAATGATTATAAGCTGTTGAATTGAAAAACATAAGTGGAATCGAGTTACCTTACAACTAAATCAATAATCTTCTTGATATCACACACTCAAATTCCAGCTATAACCAATGGACGCCATAGCAGACAAGACATTCAAAACCGATGCGAATTCATCCACATCTCACAACTATGATTCGCCTTCACTTCTCACTGTGATCATTGATACAAATCCTGTGATTTGGGAACAATTAGAACCAACTCTTTCATTTAAAGCAATGTTGGAATCACTCACTGTTTCCATCAATTCCCATTTGGCTTTGAATAACGCAAACGAAGTCGCTGTCATCGCTAACCACTACGAAGGAGCACAGTTTTTGTATCCTTGCCATGTTTCTAGAGAAGACGAAGAAAACCAGCAGGTTAATTTTGTCAAGACAGATATGTATAGACAATTCCGTATCATTGACGATTCTTTTCTCTCACAAGCATTCAAGTTATTCAAAGACGATACACCACCAACGACACAGCCGAAGAACTTCCTCTCTGCATCTTTATCCCTCGCATTAGCATACATCAACAAGAAACAATCCCATTTGAAATCTCGAATCTTGATAATGAACGTTACGCCAGATACACATTTACAATACATCCCAATCATGAACTCCATATTTGCCGCCGAGAAGAACCATATCCCCATCGATGTCGCTCAGTTATCTCCACATTACAACTCGACGTTCCTTCAACAGGCAAGTGATGCCACTCATGGCGTTTATTTGCAAATTAAAACCCATACTGCTTTGATTCAATATATGATGACTGTGTTCTTCATCGATTTGTCCATCAGAGATTCAGTGATCATCCCAGGGATCAAAGAGATCGATTTCAGAGCCGCTTGCTATGTCACAGGGGATATCGTTGATGTTGGGTTTGTCTGTTCCGTGTGTCTTTGTATTTTGAGTGATGTTAGTTTGGTTGGCAAAGAAAGAAGATGTCCTGTTTGTGATGTTCAATTCGATGTTAATGTCTTGAGGAAATTGGCTGATAGAAAGTTTGCTGCCTTGATTGGTTCAGGTGCTAATGGCGAATCTGGTGCTGTTAAAAAGAGGAAATTGATCAATGGTCAGAGCAATGGTACTGGGACTACAGCCACTAGTGCCACTGCTTCTCCTATGCCTCTTTGAATCACATATAGTTATAATAACGGTCTTATAATTCTAGTTCACAGTAAATAATATACAAATTAATTAATAGCAACAGCAGTCTTGGAACCATTGCTTAATGAGGCAGTCGAACTACCGGCTTTGAAATGACGTAATAAACTGTTGAAAACAGCTTCAATCTCTGGAGATTCCTTGATGAATGGTAAGTCGAAGAAGGCTAACTCCGAATTCTTCAAAAGTTCAGTGAATGTCACCAACAAACCCCATGGATGTGGTCTGTGACAAGTAACTCTTTGTAATAACACTCTTGTGATGACTTGTTGGGCCTTCAATTTGCTTTCAGGATTGTTGTTCCATAGGTTTTGATCACCAAACATCTTCAAAATAACATAGCTGAACCAATGAGTATGAGAGTTTGGATATCTCAACTGATCACAGATAGCTTCAACAACGTGGTATTGTAACTCGACACCGCCTTCTTGCATTAACCCTGCTAATAATGCAAAATGAGAGGACTTGGCGTTGAAAAGTTGACCAGAACTTTGTCTTTCGTTGACAGCTTGAATACCAACGTACAACACGAGAGCTTGGACCAACTTGGTGTCAAAGTTCACCTTTTCGTAACCAATACCGAAAGCTTCAGTCTCCGGTTCCTTCAAACTGGAAAGAATCGACTTCAACAGTTGGTTGGAAGGAACTCTCAAATAGATATCAACTGATTTCTTCATCGACTTGAGATCAGCACCAATGCTGTATGTGATCACTGGGGATTCGTTCATTTCTGGCAATCTCTCAACCTTCAAACCTGGAGTAAATGGGGCTGGGATGGACATACTCTTTGGAATAGCTGATAGAACAAGGTTCTTCAATTGAACAAATGATGATGGGATCTCAGATGATAACTGGAAATGATTCTTCACGAAAACTTCTGGGTAATCATGTAAGATCAAAAGGAAAACACGTAAAGTACCCTTGTAGATAACCGAGATGACTTCTGGTAATGGTGTTTTGAGGTACTTGGAAATGAATCTCAATAAACCTAACAACAAAAGAACAAACTTAGCTTGGGCCTTTGGTTCCTCCAACTCCAAAACATTAGGCAAGAACAAACGATGAGAGATCAAAGTGATCCAGGCAAATGCAAAACCTGGGAATGCCAAAGGTTGGTAAGAGTTGAAGCAATCAGCCAAGAGCATGTAGAACTCGGCATTGAACTTCACAAGCTTGTTGTCTCTGTTGTTGCTGTTGTTGGTGGTGGTGGTGCTACCAGTGACGTTCAATTCGCTCCAACCTGTGAGCAAACTGGAGAAAATTCTGAAGTATGGTCTCTCGTTGAAGGAGCCTTCAGCCTTCTCATGGTCTTCAGAGAAAACCAAAGAGATGACAGACAAGATTGTCTTGAAGAAAGAAGCTCTTGGGTTTTCATGGCTGTCTTCATGGTAGTAAATCAAATCAACAATCAAACCAGCAAGGGCATCGGCACCAAGGAAACCGTCATTGATCTGTTCAATCTCCTTGAAATAACTGGAAGAAATCTCAACGGCGGTTCTGAAGAACAAAGTCAAAGTGGCAACATCTTGGAAAGCAACAGACTTGGCCAATTGGTCAACAAAGAGATAACGTAACTTCTTGTTCTTTTCATGGTTTTGGTATAATCTGATCCATTCAATGAAGGTGTAACTCAACTTATCAGTCTCTGTGACATCACCGTTTAAACCAGAAAACTTACCGGAGTCCAAGAAGGAGAAGAAATCTTTGACTCTTGGCAACCCTCTGTGAGAAGTCAAAAGATCAACAGTCAGAGCAAAATCAGTACGATAAGTGGCAATTGGACATTTCATGAAAGCTTCAATGACATCACAGACTAAATCGAATCTGTTCTCAGCGGTGCTGCCCAAATAGACACTTAATGGCAAATCAAGTTCATCTGGAGTTACAATATTGGAGATAGCAAGTTGAAGCATGATGGTCGTGTTGTACTTGTCTTGATCAGTGGCACGAGTGATCCACCAGATAATCTCCTTTCTAGCTGAAGGCGAAACCAAGCAAATCTTATCCAACACAAACACAAAGAGTTCCACAAGTCTGGCGTCTTGAGCGTTCTTGGTTAAGAAAGACACAGTGGCTTGGGCAAAAGTAGTGATGATGCTTTCCTTGACTGCTTGCTTATCAACAACTAAGAGAATTTGGTTCAAGGCAGCACGTAATGGCGAGTCTTCAGCCAACTTAGCAACGTTGATAGGCTCTTTGGTTTCAGACACAAACTTGACAACGGATTCCAAGAGAGATTGGAAGACCAAAAAGCTTTGATCGACCTGGTTCATAGGAATTTGGTTCATTGTAGCAACTCTTGGGGTGACTGCAGATAATGGGACTTCGGCACCAGCCATGGATTGGTTTGGTTGAACCACGTTTGACTTAGGAGTCTGGCCTTGTTGTAGATGTTGCAGTAATGCTTGCACGTTGTTATTTGGTTGGACAGGAGTCTGTTGAACAGAAGCAATACCGGCTTGTTGCTGTTGTTGGATAGTGGCCAAATTCTTACCGAAAGATTCGTAAATGCCAAACTGCTGAGAACTGACACCGGTTGGCTTCAGACCAAGAGGATCTGGTAGCGCAGTGGCGTACCTGGCAATGTATTGGGAATAGAATGGTTGATCTGGTCTTCTTTCTCTGTGGAGACGACGAACAGCAAATGAAGATACCAAAACCTCTTCAATTTCAGCGATGGATCTTTCAATCGCAGCCTTGGAGATCACATCACAAGCTTGGTCCAAGTTGTCAAAGATAGCCTGGGTGGACTCTTCAAGAGGAAGAGGATGGTTTGGTTGGTTCTGAGCATAAGTACGGATATTCCCTTGAATGCTTTCCTTCAATGGCTCACGACAAGTAGCAGCAGCTAATCCTTCAGCCAAGTGACGGACCAAGTTGAAAGCAGCGGCACGTAGTTTTTGATCGTCGGCTTCGGTGGCAAAATCCTTCAGGATAATAGATCTTGAAGTGGTGACAGCGATAGTGACAGCACGTTCAACGGCTGGTTGCAGAATGTCACTGACTGCTTTGTTAATACATAACAATAGTGCATGCTTGAACTCTGGGACAGCAGTAAAGGATGTTGAACCAACAATGTTCTGAATTTCCTCGAATTGCATAGCAGTTTGTCCTTGAAGTTGAGCTCTGTTGAATTGTGTGGGATTCTGTTGAGGAGCTTTCTGGGCTAGCTGTTGAAGCATCTGTTGCTGTTGCTGTTGCTGTTGTTGCTGCTGGAGTTGTAATTGAAGCTGTTGCTGTTGTAACTGCTGTTGATGTTGCTGTTGGAGAAGGAGAGCAGCACCTGGTTGGTTGTTCATACCTGGACCATTCATACCCTGTTGCAAGTCCATGCCTTGTAATTGAGGATGTGGGAACATAGAAGTTGGTCTGAGAGCGTTCAAGTCCAATCTGGCCAAGTCTTGAACAATATCGTTGGTGTTGTGATCTCTGATGATAGTGCTTGGCTCGATATCGTTGATCTTCAAAGCTAAAGTGTTAAATAAAACTTCGATCTCAAATCTCAAGTTCAATCTCAAACCGCCAAACTTGTACAATTCAACCAAAACCTTCAACAAACCAAGAGTCCATGGATTTGGGTGCTTGAAGACCTCAGAGTCCTTAGAATGGGCAAGAACCTTACAGACAATTGGAATAGTGAAGGTCAATTTCTCCTTGTGGTAACTTTCAACCAACAAACCCTTCAAGGAAACAGCGTTGTGCTTCAATGGTCTGTCCCTGCCAATGGTCAATCTACCCAACCAATCACCCAAGTTTCTCAAGTTACTTCTGTCACTTGGGTTGGCTTCGGACAAGTTCAATAGATTGTTCAATTCCTCAATGGTGATCAGAATCATGTAGTCGGTCAATAGCTCGTGATTCAACGATTGGACAAGTTTGAAGTACAAGGAATGGTTATTTGGTTCGGTCTTAACTCTTTGAAGAACCAAGTGGGTAGAGAACCACTTGAAGAAATTAGGAGAAAGAGACTTACCAATTTCAACCACCTTAACTTGTAAGTTGTCTTCAGACAAGTTGTTGACATTGAACAAGATGGATTGGGATTGCTGCTTGGCTGGTTGCTCTTGAGGGAATGGACTGATGATGTCGGCTTCAGGAGTGATTGACTGGAAGGTCTTGTTCATAACATCACCGTTAACATTGGTGGAATTGGCAGCCAGCTGTTGTTGCTGTTGAGAATGGTTCAAGGCAATATCACTCATAACATTGCGGCCCTTGTTGTTCTTGACATCTTGGATGATGGAGAAGATTGGACCTTGCTCTCTCAGGTTCTCAATGGCACACAAAGCGTTACAGTAGTTTGGGAATTCAGGCAAACGAACTCTGAATGCTGATAACGACTGGACACCAAACTTGAACATATTGGAATTGCTAGGCTGGGAACAGGATTCAAGAACATATCTTAATGAAATAGTCAAGGCAGTACCTCTCATAATCTCATAACGAATCATAGAACCAAATAAGACGGATGTGATGGCCAAGGCATGCAACGGATATTCTGGAAAGAATCTGTACTCGTCCAACAGAGAATGGATCATACAGGCAAACAAGTCTTGGTCCATTGGCTTGTCACTGTCTCTCAACTGAGTCAACAAGTCAATGATGAACTTCATTTCAATCTGATTGGCATACATCTTTTCATAAGTCTGCTTCATTTGCTGTTCAATCTCAAATGGGAAACTGGTGCCTTGACCGTTAGCCAAGATGGCTTCATCGTGGCCATAGCCGAAGTTGATCAACCTTGGGAAAGCTTGTAGCGCCTGGGATTGAAGAGCCTTGAACTTCTCAAACTGAGTTTCTGTCATCTGGGAAGAGAACAAAGTGTTCACAATTTGATGGATTGGTCTTAGGCTTGCAGTCTTAGCATTTGGATTCTTTGGATCGGTTTGGTCACTGAGGAATTGAAGCAAGGCATCAACGAAGTTTGGAGACTTCTTGTTCTTGCTCAAGAACTGTTCAAAGCCCTTCCACTCTAAGTTGGAGCTGGAGACGGCGATGGCCAAGGCAACGGACAAATCACCAAAGATATCAATGAAACGTTCCAATAAATTGTTGTTGATCAAATGACGGATGGAGATTGGCTGTAAAGTCTTATTCTTGGCGACAAGCTTTTTGCAGATCTTGAACAATAAATCCTTGTTCTTGATATGTTTCAACAACAAAGCGTAGTAACTGGACTTCTCATCCAACATATGAACAACCAGATTCTCCAGTAAATCTTCAATCTGTGGGCTGGCAGAGTCATATTGAATACAACCAAAGGCGATCAATTCAGGAACGTTCTTGATGTCTTCTTCAAATATCTGATGCAACAACTTCTTGTCTTCCTGGTTTACCAAAGATTGGGAGTTGGCAATAAGATCAAGCTCCAACTTGGTCACGTTAAAATGGTACAAGATGGAACTCTTGATGTTGGAGAACGAAGGATCGTTGATGATTGGCTTGAGGTAGTTGGTTCTTAGCAAGTCAAAGGAGCCATTCTGTGGATTGAGCTGTCTTAGAGTAAAGAACAAGGAAGTCTTAAATGATAGGTCCCAGTTGAAGCCGAGGAACAGATCAATGGTAGAGTCGTCCAAGGCAGAAAGTATCTGAGTAAGCGAAGCTGCAGTGAATCTTGGTGTGGAACTCAAGTATTGGTTCATCTTCATGAAGATTGGAGTCCAGTTTGGATGGTTTGGTAGTCTTCTGAGAATGGAACCGAACTGGGAACCCTTGGCAGCAGCTTCTGGGATGTTTTCAGATGTCAATGCGGTAGTGGCACCCATGATACCGGTCAAACTTTGAGAGCCTGGAATAAGCATCTCACTCAACAATAAAGCTAAGGAGACATTCAAGTCGTCTTGGTTCTTGATGGCAATGATGTCTCCCAAGAGCTTTTCAGGGACAATGTTGTCTGGTCCTAGACCTTTCAAAACGTCAATGAAATCCATTCCGTCAAATATTAGTAAGAAGTTCTTGAACACTTGTTCGATTTCAGCAGGAGGCTTCTTGAATGTGGAGATGAGTTCAAAAACTGGATAGACAAAGATGATCTTCTGGAATTCGTTGATGTAATCTAAGAAGAGGAACTTGCCTAATATTGATCCTAATGAGTCAAAAGAGGTGGTCTGAGCTTTGATGCTATCTGATAATTCTTTTGTAAACCCTTTGAGATTTTCGTTGATGATAGAGAAAACAGATAAATCGAAATCGGAGTTTTCTGGGAATTCAAGCGTAAGTAGAAGAATGAACTTTTGGAAAGCAGATAACTCGTAATGGTCTAGAAATTCCTCTAAGGTGAAGTAGCTCAATAAGACACTGTCGAAACCAAATAAGATCCTAGTTAAGTTCTTCTGTTCGATGTTCTCTGGTACGGCTAATCTGTGTAGTTCAAGCTTAACAAGTAAATCGATGGATGGATTTAGGATGTTATTGGTTGCAACTAGCGATGAGTTGGTGAGAATAAGACGTTGGTAGAATCTGGTGTAGACTTCGGTGGATGCTCCAGATAAAATGCTTTGGATTTGTTTGTAAACTTCCTGTTGTTGGATAGGCTGTTCTGGATCTAATTTGGTGTTGGCTAAGATTGCAAGTTGCGTTAGTGTGATCTTGTCAATCTCAGGGGTGAAGTTGAATCTGGAAGACTTGCTGGTGGTAGTGTGCGCTTTTGGGGGACAATAGCCCTCTGTTGGGCGTTCAATCGTGGAATTAGTCAAACTAATGGAGGGAATAACAGGAAACGATGGGGGTTAGATGCAACGACTATTGAGCGAAATCAGATATCCCAGGACTGTGATGTTTTCTGATACACTCTTAATTTTGAATTAACCAACAATGACCGTTTAAGGTTATAAGAGCTGCAGAGTTTGGACAAGTTAGTGGAAATGTTCTCAAAAAGACATAGAGAGAGTAATTGAAAGATGACTTACAATTTGAAAGGCGTTTAAAAAATGATTGATGTGAACCACAGTACGATTGCGTAGGTGGGAATTGAGTCAAGAAGAGTAAAACGGGGCAGGAGAGTCTTAACAGCTTCAGTGAAGTCTAGCAATTGGAGTGTGGAAGTGATCTGATTGTTTTGTAAACACAGTTAAAGCCTGGCGGTTAGTTCACTTTCACGTTGACGGGCCTTCATTTGTTGTTTTTTTGCTGAATTTTTGAACGATAAATTCGCGGTCGTCGGTCGTCGGGGGTCGGCGAACGACTTTCCCAGTAAAATCCCAGTTTTTTGCTTGATCCGGTGGCAAATCGGTAAGCGCACTGTATGGCTGGCTTCTGTACGCAAACTAGCGCCTCTAATATTATTATTATCAACAAATCGCTGGAGCTAATATCAAGATCAGAATCAAGGAGCACTCTGGTTTTAACAAGAATCTCATCATCTTTATACCCTCAATGTCTCGTGTCAAGAGAATTCTCAAAGAACTAGAAGATGTCCAGAAGGACACCTCTGCCTCTATCACTTTAGTGCTAGTCTCTGAATCTGATCTATCCCATTTAACAGGTACTTTCTTAGGTCCTCCAGACACTCCATACGCCAACGGTAGATTCCAAGTTGACATCCACATTCCAAACGAATACCCTTTCAAGCCACCACAAATGAAGTTTGACACTAAAGTGTATCATCCTAATATCTCCTCCGTCACTGGTGCCATCTGTTTGGATATCTTGAAGGACGCATGGACTCCAATCCTAACTTTAAAGAGTTCATTGATCTCTCTTCAGAGTTTATTACAATCACCAGAACCAAGTGATCCACAAGATGCCGAAGTTGCTAAGCACTACTTAAGCGACTTGGCTGGTTTCCAAAAGACAGCTAAGTACTGGACTGAAATCTATGCCAGTGCTGATGCTGGTAAGAAGAATGGTGGATCTGATAGCAGTAAAGACGGAGACGATGCTAAACTGTACGGTATTGATGAAGCCACTGTTGGGAATTTCCAAAACATGGGGTTTGACAGAGCCAAGATTATTGAGGTTTTGAGAAGATTGGGGTTTAAGAAGGTTGAATCCGGTGAACCACGTACTGAAAATAAGGTCATTGAAGAGTTATTGAAATAAACAGATCTGATCAATTACAGCAACTGCTTAATAGAAGTGCCGTTAAGCAAAATATAGTTCTAGAAACAAAATTACATTTTAATGCACAATAATTAACTATATATGTTAACCGTTAGATTTCTATCTAATTGATGATATCAAAATAAGTGTTCTTACCATCAGCTCTCTGTAAAGGTAAACCACAGACTTGTTCTCTCACTCTGGTGAACATATTTCTAGCCATTTCCCAAACCTCGCCAGAACTGCAATCAAGCTTACCCCTACCTGGTTTGACGACATCCTTGTATTCTTCAGTATTGACGAATTCACGGAAGGTTGGGCATCTGATACGATGTCCCATGTATCCATCTTTAGGATCGAAATAGAACCAAGGCTTAGGAATAGGAGCGTCAGAGAAGTGGTAATACTTCACGTTTCTGTTCAAGTAATCACCAGGGGCTTGAGTCAATTGTTCGATTTCCCAGTATGGCGGTTGAGAGTTTGTCTCCTTTTGTAATTGAGCTGCAAGTCTCTTGGATTCTGGGTTCGTGGCGTACAACTGATCGACTGGGTCAGCAGCGTAGAAGGCGTATTCATCTGGTGGTCTGTTGAATTCGGAACTCAACGTACCGTAAGCCGTGGCAGGTAAGATGAGGAACTCAGGAACTTCATTCAAACGGTCCTTGAAGGTCTTAGTCTCGTTTAGGGCAGACGCGGTTTGGGACTTGATGGTTGTTGGAAGATGGAACAGTCTTTGCATGATATCCATGTCGAATTCCGAGTGGTCTCTTTCTTCGATACCCTTCTTGACGGTCTCAAACAGCTCTTCGGTAGGCTGGATAACCATAATGATGTTTGTTAATAGGAACTCGTCTAAAGTGTAGTAGCTAGGCAAGTTGCTGTAAAGCATATTCTGGTAGGTCTTCAAGGCAGCAGCATCCATTTTAGAGTGGTCCAGTTTTTCAGTCTCTGGGTTCAAGAACGGATGGATGAAGTCAAGAGAGTATTGCCAGATGTCTCTGGCTCTTTCCTGCACGGTACGTGGTTTCCAATTGTAAGTCTCGATAGGATACTTGGTCAACATCTGATCACGCTCGTTGCTGAAGGTTTCCTGAGTTAGCCAGTAACCGGAAGGAGAAGCCAGCTTACAGTCAGGCATGAAGAACAATTCGTCCAAATGGGACTTGGTTAGCACGGCATCGGCGTCCATGTAGATGATTCTATCGTAGGAGACTTCACCAAAGACCAATAACTTTGTGAAAGAAGACATCCAAATGGCCTTACCAGCATCGATATCGGTCTTAGTGACAACCTCGACAGGTCTGTAGGTGAGCCTCAAGTTGGCTTCTTGCTTCCTCAACTCTTTCAACTGCTTGGAGTACTTGATGTTCTTCTCGTCCAGGAACTGTTCGTTAACAATAAGCACCATATCAGCCTTGGACCCGTAATTTCTCAACTCCGAGAAGATCATGAAGGCATTACACAAATGAGCTGGAGAGGTGGCGTAAAGAACGTAGGCGTAACGAGACCAATCGACAGCTTCCAAGTCGGTTTTATGATATAACTCGTTGATGATCTCAGTTGGGATGAACTTGGCATGGGAACGATCGAAATCGATAATACTGGCCTTGGTCTCAGGATCAGTGTATGTGACTGGGAGCCCGGCATCTGTGTAGTTTGGTAGTAAACCTTGAGCTGTGTAGTAGCCTTGGACGTTGACAAGTGGGTCTTTCCCACCTTTCGAGCTCAAGAAAGAGTTATTGTTGATGATTTCAGAGATCTTCTCTCTGGATGTCATACCACCGTCAAACTCTACCGTATTCAGCCACAGTAGGAGCATCATTATGATACTGACGAGGAGAACCAAACCGCCACGACGACGGACAACATGAGCAACAGGATGGTTGTTCAAAGCAGTGTATTGAACTGAATGGGTCAATTGATAATATTGGGTTTGAAAAAACCTAGCAGTTGTTCTAACCAGATTTGTCAACATTATCTCTTTGGGCTCGGCTTAATATTGGTCCCTAAGTTCAACAGTGAGGATGTCAGATCTTGGTATTTGACTATTACGTGTTCTTCCTCGTCATTAACTTGTCAAATCTGAATCAAAAGTTGACGCGCTGTATGTGAAGTTTAGCTGCCAAATATGGGGGACTTTAATTTTGTACCGTCAAAAAAAAAGAATCGTACCAATTTGAAAATACCGCGGTTACAGTTTCTGCAAGGTATATTTTGGACCTGTTGAAAGTTTGGTACCAAATTAACACAGGCCGCAAATCCCTGGGGGCAAATATCAATCACGTGACTAGTCCCTGTAAAATGTCCAAATAATTTGAGAAAGGCGCATGGACATGCATGCACGTTTGTTTTTTCAAATACATCGACACGTCGACGAGGGCTTGAGCTTTGAAGCGAAAACATATCATGATGAATTATTGCGAAGGAGTTTAAACTACTTGACACATAATACGTACCAATTTTTGGCTTCATTTGAACCAGTTTCCACAAACATTGACAATATGCTCTTACCACCTATCAATTTCGGTCTTGTTGAGCAGGGTATTTGTAAGTACTACTGAGAAATTCAAAGGATAGAGAGAGACATAACAACTAACAAGAACTCTATTCGTTGCAGACAGATGCTCCCGTCTTGAAGCGATCAATTTCGCATTCCTTGAGACACTAGAGCTCAAGACTATAATCATGCTTACGAACGAGTATCAGATGATGAAGAACTTCCATAGCTTCACAAGTGTCAATAACATCAAAGTATTGCAATTTGGCGATGAGTCTATCAACTCTGAGTTGGAAGAAGGAGACAGCTGGATGGTTTTCAGCAAGGAGATCATTTCCAAGTTCATCAAGATCGTGCTCAACAAGAACAATTCGAATCTGCTTGTCGTGGATAAGACCAACTGTCTGATTGGGCTCTTGCGTAAAGTGTGCAAGTGGAATTACTCGTCTTTGATCTCAGAGTACAGATTATACGCAGGCAAGAACTCCACGTATTTCTCCGAGACGTTCCTTGAATTGGCAACTGTCCAGTTGAAGACACACAGCAACAACATCCAGGTCCTAACCTCACAGAACACCAACACAAGTCGACATGGCTCCATTGACCGCGGTACCTACGCGGCAGACATGGAAAACAATGAGAATGAAAATGAGAACGATTTCGACGAGGACGACGACTTGCTTTCGAGGTCTCCGCAGGTGCCAATGAACCTCATCAAGATGGTGGAGCAGAGAAAGAAGAAGAACAACCAGCCAGTGATGGAAAGCCTGAACACTTTGGAGTATAAGTTTTACCTTCCTGAGATCGTCTTCAAGGATGTTGACGTGATCCAAATCGAATTGCCACAGGAGAGCTACTTGCCGGAATGGTTTGTCACACAGAGACAGTGCTGGGAGGAGGAGTACCTGGAGCTGAACTTGGGTAATTATTAAGTTCAGTGGGTTTATATGTAGCTTGGAGTGGAAATATATGTTAGGTCATTTTGTATTGTAGCTGTCTGGCCTGTGCACGTGACCGCACCGGTGATTAATTTCGATCCGCGCGTATAATCAACGTATAATAACAAACTATTGCGTCTGCAAATCAAATCAAAGGAAAGGATCAACAAAGATGGTGATTCAATCGCTGAAAGTTTCAATAAAGCTGCCATTTTTCCTACAGCAAAGGCCCATATTACGCTTCATCTACCTAACAAATGGACAATTCGATAGCCTCAAAATCAACAAACCCCGCCACAGATGAGAGCCCAGCGGAAGACCAAACGCCACCAAAGAGAATCAACAACTTTGACCTTTTCCTTCTTCAAGTTCGTTCACCACCGGCGGACCCTATAATCAGATACATACGATCGTTTCTCTCCAAATTCACATCAAGCCATCAAACATATAACACTGAGGATCAAGCCCGCCTGGTGCAGAACTTCAAACTTTTCATCTTTGAAAGATTCAATGAATATGAACCGTTCTGTCGTATGAAGGAGGATCAGCTCTGGAACAGTCGTGTTGGGATGGAGAAGTTACTTATGACGAGATTGTACTCCTATGTGTACTCCCCAGAGTTGTTGAACTTGAAAAGAACAGTCAATGCCTCACATCAGCAAGATTTGGACATCGATTCGCAGATATTCGCCAATTATATCACGTTCCAAGATGTTCTCACGCCTTCTGATTTTGAAGTGGATCCACAGTTGGTTTCATTGGGTGACAACTTCATGAAGATCTCAATAGAGGAGCTAGCGAAGATCAACAATTTCCAAACTCCAAGAGCAAAGTTGGTTTGTGTCTTGAACGCATGTAAGGCCTTGATTCAGCTACTGAAAAGTACACAATCGGTCTCTAATGCGGACGAATTCTTACCATTGTTGATTTACACTGTCTTCAAAGGGCAAATCGAATGTCTTTATTGTAATTTGAAGTATATTGAAAGGTACGCTTTTGAAATTGATGGTGGTAATGAGGTGGAATATTATTTGGTTTGTTTGAGTGGTGCTGCTGAGTTTATCAAGAATTTACATAAGGAGTTTGCTAATAAGCTTAATGAGGATGGGAGTATCACGTTGAATGAGGAACCACCAGTGGTTGTTGATGAAAGTGTTGAGTTCAGTGGAAAGAGCGATAATCTGATAGATATGTGATGGGATTCATATTATTATAGAAAGGAAATCAAGTCTTCAGCTTGAAATATACAATCTTAGAGATATAGTTAGTCAATATTTGTAGATTCCTGTGTACTTGGTATGAATGGACTCTGTGACTGTAGTCACCGGTTATGATCTTCTTATAAGTCAGTTCAAGCCAACAAGGAGACTAGAATCGTGCACATTTGGAGTAAAAATGTAATAAATACTATTCTGGACCGTGAGTCGATCCGACTTCCGAACAACTCTACTTAGTTACCCCGGATAATGATTCAGTCTAATTCAATTAATCATATCAAATCATGGAACATCTCTATACTTTCCTGATCTCATCACTCCTAACCATTTCCGAATCCGGACATCCCGGTGCTGGGCCCTGGCTCCAGCCATCTACCCGCCCTGAAATGGCAGCTGCTAGTAATAAAAGTTCCATTTGAGCGCAAAGAACTGACACAAAGTTGAATTTCCCCGGATTCGACTTGAACTTTAAGCAAAGGAAGATGAATTAGTCATGGTGGAATAAACAGAGTCAGAAGCAACACAATTCAGCTGGCACACAATGAGTATAGGTTGATGCCAGAGTGAATGCCCTATAAATTATTCTGTGCACGTTGTAGAACCGTACGTCGTAGAACTTCGGTAGTTGCCGAAGACCTCCCAGAAAAGTCACGTGAAGCACACTGGCTGAGTTTCGGCTTTCGGCGAAGTTGGTACGAACTTACAGCCTGACCGAGTCATTTTGGTCCCGGATGTGCGCAAACGCCGGCCTGCATGTGAAATGTTCCGATTTGATAACAAACAGAGATGATGATGCTGTTTAAAAGAATATTTCTCATCAGATATATAAAGAACAAGATGTTTCCTAAATGCTGTGTGATACGATGATTGATCTACAAAGTTAAAGCTTGCTTCACCCACCTTCAATTGCCCCAAAAAGATGCCAAAAATCACATTAGAAAACGTTCAAATCAGAGCTGCCATTGACAGCGTCTCCAAGTTCCCATCAGGTACAACCGCTGCAGACATTCTCACCAAATCCGCCCTTGAGTTTGTTGTTCTTCTCCACAGAACATTCAACGAGAAGAGAGAAGAGTTGCTCTCTAACAGAATTGAGGTCCAGAAGCAAATCGACAGTGGGATCCCATTAGATTTTCTCAAATCCACAGAACAAATCAGAAATGACCCAACTTGGAGAGGTCCTCCTTTGGCTCCTGGTTTAATTTGCAGAAACACTGAAATCACAGGACCTCCTTCTTCCAGATCCATGCTTATCAATGCCTTGAACTCCGACGTCAAGACCTACATGACCGACTTGGAGGACTCTGCTTCTCCTACTTGGGAAAACATGATCTACGGTCAAGTGAACCTTTACGATGCCATCAGGGGCCAAGTCGACTTCACCAATGAAGCCAATGGCAAGTCCTACAAAGTGTCCAAGCCTTTTGGCCAGACCCCTACTTTGATCTTGAGACCAAGAGGGTGGCACATGGTTGACTCCCATATTATTGTTGATGGTAAGCCTATCTCTGCTTCCATGTTGGATTTCGGTTTGTACTTCTTCCACAACGCTAAGAAGTTGATTGAAATTGGTCATGGCCCTTACTTCTACTTGCCAAAGATGGAGCACCACTTGGAGGCCAGATTGTGGAACGATATCTTCAACGTTGCCCAGGACTTCTTGGCCATCAGAAGAGGTACGATCCGTGCCACTGTCTTGATTGAAACCTTGCCAGCTTCCTTCCAAATGGATGAGATCATTTACGAATTGAAGGACCATTCCTCTGGGTTGAACTGTGGCAGATGGGACTACATCTTCTCCACCATCAAGAGACTCAAGAACTCCAGCGAGAACATTCTCCCAGACAGAGACCAGGTGACCATGACCTCACCATTCATGGACGCCTACGTCAAGAGATTGATCAAGGTGTGTCACTCCAGAAACGTCCATGCCATGGGTGGTATGGCTGCTCAGATCCCAATCAAGAACAACGAAGAAGCCAACTTTGCCGCCATGTCCAAGGTGAGAAACGACAAGATCAGAGAGTTGACTAACGGGCACGACGGTTCTTGGGTCGCTCATCCTGCCTTGGCTGCTATCTGTAACGCTGTTTTCGAAGAGATGGGGACCGCCAATCAGATCCATTACATTCCAAACACCACCGTCCAAGCTTCAGACTTGACCAACACTAAGATTGAAGGCGGTAGAATCACTCAAGACGGTATCAGACAGAACCTCTACATTGGTCTTTCATACATGGAGGCTTGGTTGAGAGGTTCCGGTTGTGTTCCTATCAACAACTTGATGGAAGATGCCGCCACTGCTGAAGTGTCCAGATCCCAGTTGTACCAATGGGTCAAGCACGAGATCACCTTGGATGACACTCAAGAGAAGTTGACTGCTGACTTGGCTGAGAAGTTGTTGGATGAAGAGACCGCCAAGTTGATCGCCACTTGCAACAATCCAAATAACAAGTTTGAAATTGCCGCTTCTTACTTCAAGCCTGAAATTAGAGGTGAGAAATACTCTGAATTCTTGACTACTTTGTTGTACGATGAGATCACTGAGATTGCCCCTCAGGATTTCGAAATCAGCAACTTGAAGCCATGAATTTGAACAATGCGGTTTTATTTCCCTCTTCCTTGGCATATATGTATATCAATTCATAATTTTGATTCAAAGAAAAGGACAAATATCTTACTTGTCCGAAACACATTATTATGTAGTAACTACTGGAGATAGATCTATTAATCACAAGTAAAATCACAGATTCACCCAGTCTACACTACATACATTATCCACCTCAGTACTTATTGGCCAATAACCATCTAGCAATATCTTTGTAGCCCTTAACAGCGGAGGCCAAATCAGAGACATAGATATGTTCCTCTGGAGAATGAGCATTAGTGATAGAACCAGGACCGTACAAGTAGACAGCTTTGACGGAGTCCTTCTTCAAACTGAACACATCAGTACCATACTTCAAAACAGAAGTGTCAAATCCAGGAATATCATAGCTTAAATAAACCGGATCTTTACCAACTCTGTCCTCAACAATAATTGAACCGGCGAAGTTCAATCTTTCGGCTTCGATGACTTCAAGGAATTTCTTACGAACATCAGCGGCATTTGTAGCAACTCTAGCAGAAACTGTGACTTGGGATTCTGGAGAAACAATATTAGCAGCCAACCCACCATTGATTAAACCAAAGTTTACAGTGGTGAGACCTAATAACTCATCCTCCTCAAACTCAATTGCTCTGAGCTTTCCAATTATATCGATCAACTTTAAATTGGCATCAACACCCAGCTCTGGGTACCCTGAGTGGCTAGCTTTACCCTTAACAGTCAATTTA